>VZTV01070361.1:0-24273 GCA_013400875.1 Anhinga rufa | reverse complement strand
CTGGCCAGAGCTGGGGGAGGCTGGGTGCTGCCCAGGGTGGGGGGGCACCCCACAAGCGTGATGTCCTGCCGCAGCAGCACGCCTGGGAGGGGACAGTCCCCCGAGCATCGCCCTGCCCATGACCCCCACGGGCCACCCAGCAGCAGGACCCTCATGCCACGGCCCTGCCAAGGTGACCCTGCAGCACAGGCAGGGTGAGCAGAGTGGCCTGCACAGCCCCCCCCACACTGCAGCATCAACTGGGGCGGTGGGGAGGCCAAAGCCACCCCGGCTCCTCAGGGCTGAGCGCAGGGACCAGGTCCTGGTCCCCTCCCAAAGAACAAGAGGTGACGTGCAGGGTGTCCAAGGGGGGAACATCATCACCAGGACAGCACCCAGGTCACCTCAACAGCACCTCCCCAAGCTGTTTTTTTGGTGGCGCTGAGCACACCCATCAGGGCAGAGCCCCAGGGCCCCCGTGGGGACACAAGACCCCTGCCACGCACCCCAGAGCTGGCAGGGCTGGGCTGAAGGCTTTATTGAAAAATCGAAAACACACAACATAGTAATTATTATTATTATACAATGAAAACAAAAATCATCCCAACCTGCAGTGGAGGGGCACCCCCACCATCCCCGTCACCAGCTGCCAGCACCGGGGACTGTGGGGGGGGACACACTTCCCCCCGCCAGCACCCAGCCGAGATACAAAAAGAAGTGGTTTCAGCCGAGTGCGGTGCTGCCGCCACCGTGACCCCCTCACTGTCCCCCAGCCCCGACCCGATCCAGAAGCCTGAGGTAGTTGGGAGTACCCCACGCAGGCAAGACACCCCCCCCAAAAAAGAGTGGGGAGGGTTTTGGGGCTCCCTGTGTCCTGCAGGAACAGGATGGTTGGTATTGCATCCGGAGGGGAGCCGGTGCGGGTCGGGGTACAGCCACGGTGGGGCATGCGGAGGCAGTGGGAGCCCCAGAGGGGGGAGCCCCGAGGTCCCCAAGGAGTTCCCCAGCAGGCTGGGGGCACAGAGCGGGTGTGTTGGCAGCAGGGCTGGCTGGGGGACGCAGAGACCCCAGGTCCCTGCATGGTGGACGGTTGCGCAGAGGGTGACAGCCCTGAGGCCATGGTGATGGCCTGGCCCGGCAGGGGGATGCAGGTGGGTCCCACTGCTCCAAGCGCCAGCCAAGGGCTGATGGATGTCAGTGGGAAAGCACACGGTGACAGCCCAGCCGCTCTGGGCAATGCCACCACTTCCTAAAGGGAGAAAAGCCAAATCCTGCACCCCAGCACGCCGAGGGAGTTGGCCTGGCTGTCTCCCCCCCAGGAAGCGGCAGCTGCCTGAAGGCAGGGTGGCGGCAGCGATGCTGCCAGGTGGGGAAGGACACCCTGGCCCCTCAAGGGGCACTGGCAGGACCATGGGGGTGGCCATGGGGGACAGGGACATCGCTGCGCAGTCTGACACCACTGTCCCCACCCCAGCAAGACGAGCTGGGGGCCCAGAGCTGGCAGACACCCCCCTGCCCTCTGAGTCCCCTGTTCCAAGGCACGAAGGTTCCCCAGCTGGTGCCAGCCCCACAGCCGTCCCTGCCCATGGCAACGCAGGCACCAATCGCCCGTGCACTGAAGAGGGTGGCAAAGACACAGCGGTGGCACCAGCCCAGAGTGAGTGGGCACAGGGAGCTGCTTGCTCTGGCTTTGGGGTGCTCTGGTTTTAGGGCACCCCGGCTGCCCCCCAAACCCTCTGCGCTGCTGCCCTGGAGCTACTCCCCATCCCCAGGAGCTGGTGGCTTGTGTGGTAGCACCACGGTTGCCCAAACCCATGCCCAGCACCTTGCAGAGGGTTTATTGCTGGCATAAACACAGTGATCTGTTGGGGCAGGGCAGCCCAGCTCCAGGGAGGGTGTGTGTGGCATTTTGGGGACCCAGGATGGGGGGGCAGGCACTCATGGCAGCATCCTTCCCGCTACCCACCCCACTCCCTCCTCACTGCCGCCTGCTCCCGGCACCCCAGTCTCACCAGCTGGGTTGTCTCACGGGTATGCTCCCCCCAACCCTGCAGCGGCCAAAGGCACTCAGTGCCCCCGCTGCAAGGGGAAGCACACCTAGCACCAAGCCCAGCAGCACCCTAAAAGCTGGCTCGTGACCTGGCAGCACCCCCGGGGCCCTTGGCACCACGGCAGGCTCCTTCACGGCGGAGGATTGTTCGCACTGAGCCAGAGACGGGGTTAAGGCTGGAGAAGCAGCAAGAGGCAAAAGAAACCCAACCGCTCTCGCTCAGCCAGAGCTGGCTCAAAGAGTTCTGAAAAATCTGTGCAAAAACAAAACTAAAGGGTTAAAGATCCCCCCCAGCTCCCAGAGACCCCCCCGCTCCCAACCCCAAGCAGCTCTAATAAATACACGTGCGGTTTGCAGCTGGCGTCAGGCCGGCGAGCCCTTGCTCCTGGCCCTGGGGTCTTGCCAGGCGGCTCTCGGTGCTCCGGCGCTGGAGGTGGCTCTTGGCAGGGGGGACGCAGAGGACGTGTGCTTCGGGGTGTCTTTTGCACCGGTTTATTGTGGATCTTCCCATAAGGCTGCACTGAGCTGGGTCCCAGCCTGCTGTGGGGGTGTCCCCTGCAGGCTGCTTCTGCCATGGGTGTTAATCCGCAGCTGGAGGGGGGAGAGAGAGTAAGGGGGTGCAGAGCAATGCAGGGCCCCCCAGAATCCCTCCGCCCCATCCCTTTGGGACCCCAGGGCTTCGCAAGGTGGCAGAGCCCCAGCAGCGCCCGAGCACCCTGCCCAGGAGTAACGCGAGTCCCACAGGCTCTTGCACAGGTCAGGGTCCCTGTGGCTTTGCCCACGTGTGCTGACTATCCCCGGGCTCTGCTTGTGCCAGCTGGAGTGAAACCCATACCCACTCGCTGCCTGGACTGCAGGCAGGGCTTCCCCATCCTACCCCGCTCCTTCCCAGAGCAGCTTCTCATCCAGAGCAGAACTGGGATCACTCACCGTCCTCCTCCCAGCCCTCTGCCACTCCTGCCAGCTCGTAGTGTTTCTTGCGCAGCTCCCCCAGCTTCTGCCGCTCCTTCTGCAGCTGGTTTTCCAGCTCCAGCACCCGCACCTGAAGGACATCAAGCACGCCATGGACACCCTGTGCTGTGGCACAGCACCCAGGTACTGGCACAGGGCCATGCGGGGCTGGGCACGCCCCGTTCGCACCCATTATCTCCCCAATATCAAGCCCAAAGACCACCAAGGTACATCCCGTGAGTGCTCTGATGGCAAATGGTCCTGGGGAGGGGACTGAGCTCAGGTGGGCGCTGCCTGTGCAGGCAGGTGAAGGCAGAGCGACCCACGTGGGCACCTGGGAAGGGGAACTCCCCGGGGATGCCCCATGCCAGGTGGAGGTGGGTACTGTGGGCAGCCCAGCGGGCACACAGGAGCAGGGAGAGGCCTTGGGCTGTTGTGCCATGATGGGGACACTGTCAGGGAAGGCTCAAAGGCCAACTGCATGCAGCTCCTGGGCAAACCAGGCTGTCGCCTTCATGCCCTGGGCTTTCCCTGTGAGCTGGAGGTGCCCAGGGCCAGGCAGCCGGGCAGGGTGCCTGCAGCCACCACATTTGGTACCCCCACCCACCTCTCCTCCAGCTTGGGCAGCCTCTCGTGAGCCCAAACAAAGCACCAGTGGGTATGTTTCCCAGAGTGTGGGGGAACCTCCTACCTGTGAGTCCATCTCCTGACGCTTGATCTGTGTGAGTGTCATGCTGGAGAAGTCCATGCTGTCTGTGGATAAAGACATCACCAGCCCCCCTCGAGCAACGCTCCCCAGCTTGGACTCCCCTGGCAGCTCCCATGCTGCTGGCAGGGTCCGCCACCATGGGACACACAGGCAGCGAGGGGCAGCTGCAAGCAGAGACCCCTGGGGCACGGCCAACCAAAGACGGCGAGCGTGAAAAGCAAATATTTTGGGGCAGGTCTATGCTCCAGCAGCCCCACGCTTACCTTTCTCCTCCACCTGTGACTTCCCAGCCTTGGTGGAGGCCACCACACTGGCCGTGGCCTGGTTGACACCCCGGGAGGCTTGTTGGAGCTTGCAAAGGTTGGCGCTGTCTTTGTCTGCCTTCACCTGCCAGGGCAGCAAGGAGGGATGCGCTTACACCCTGCCGGGCGAGCAGAAGACCAGCCCCATGGAGCACCAGGGTCACCCCAAACCACAGCTGGGGGAGCAGCCTCGCTGCTGCCTGCTCGGGGATGGAGCATCTCCCAGAGCTGAGTGCAGGCAGCAACGGGGGGAGCTGCTGGGCGATGCAGGCAGCGGCAGGGGAGCCTCCACAAGCGCCGGGCTCCTACCTTGGAGGCTGCCACTAGCTGGGCGGTACTGGCTGCGATCTCCCGGGAACAGACCATCAGCTCCTCAAACGTCCCCTTGCCTTGCACCACCAGGTCAGCAGCGTCGCTGTGGGAGGGCAGAGAGGATCTGGAGCACCCTCCTGGCACTCCTGTCCCCTCCCTGTGGGGACAGCAGGACCCTGCCATCCTCTCCCCCTTCTGGTGACAGTGGCACTTACACCATGACCGTGGCACCCCAGCCCACAGCCTTGGAGGCAGAGATGAGACCCTCGGTCCAGCGGGAATTCTTGGCATAAAACTCCTTGGGGGATGCTGCGCCCTGCCGTCAGGAAAGGTACAGTCACACGTTGGGGACAGGGGGGTGGCAGGGCCTGGGACCCCCAAAGTCCTGCTCTTGGGGGAACCAAGTAGGTCAGAGTTTCGTTTAGGATGTGTGTGGGAGCTGGGGAGACACTGAACCCGGGGCACCATGGGGTCCCCTACGTGGGAAGGGAGATGAGGGACCTCCATGACACCCTGGGGACTGCAGCCAGCGTGAGACCCCAGTGCTGGGGCAGGACCTCCTGGCAGCTGGTGGTGATGCCCCAACGGGCCAAGGCTTGGAGCAGCACATCCCCAGCAAGAATGTGGTGACCCCTGGCTGGCCAAGCAACTGCTGCCCCGTGCCCTGCCCGCACCCCTGCCTGCATCCCTGCCCCCAGCTCACCCGACCGCTCTCCACGATCTCTCTCTGGAGGTCCTTGGAGGCCAGGACCAGGATGTGGATGGCCTGCATGAGGCCCGTGCAGGAGCCCAGGATCCTGCAAGACAAACCACACTGAGCCCCACTTGTGGGGCAGGGAGACCCCAGAGCCATGGGGCAGCTGCTCTGCCTGCGGCACTGGGCCCATCCTGCCTGCCCAGCTCCCTCCAGCACCCTGGCCACCACTCACCTCTCGTTCACTTCCAGTTTGACCCCGGTGTCACCAGCCCGCGCCTTGCTCAGCATCTCCTGGTAGAGGGGGGAGAGGCTGCACTGAGCCCCGTGTGCCATCCTAGCCTCGTGCCGGTGGTCCCGGCAAGCACGACACCCATGGGTGCCTCACGGCAGGTGGCAACCCTCACCTCAATGCGGGCGGCTGCCGTTTCGATGGCTGCCGCCGTTGCCGCCATCTCCTTGTCCACCAGGTCACCCAGCTCCTCCTGCTTGATGTCCAGTCCTCTGGGCCGCAGCTCCTAGGCATGGGATGGGACAAAAGGGACCATCCAGGGGTGGCACAGCCCCTCTGGCAATGCCCGCCATGGCCTGACCCACTATCCCTCCTGGGGCACCCACCTCCCCAATGGCGCTGATCCGGCCCAGACAGGTCATCACCAGGCTGCAGTCAGCGCCTTCCACCATCCCTGGGTCTTGCAGGGTGCTGAGGTAGCTCACAGCCTCGCTGCCACACTGCTTGCACATCTCCAGCAGACCTGTGTGGGCAGCACGGCAGACTGTGGGTGCTGCACAGTGGGGACAGACACCCGGCCCCCCGCCTGCCCCAGAATTCTGCCCGGTCTGACCCCTACTTGCCCCAGCATCCTGTCCACCCAGTCCCCTGCCCGCCCCAGCACCCTGCCCACCCCGATGGGCAGCACTCACGGTCAGCAGGCTCCATGGGGGCCACGTGGGAGGTAGCGCTGCCCTGCAGCAGGGTGTCGCTGACGAGGTGGGCAAAGAGGGCCAGGCAGGGCAGCAGGGAGCCCACAGCTGTGGCAGGAGAGCGGGCACATGCCTCAGCCCCAGCAGGCACTGTCCCTCTCCCCCAGCCCAGCCCCTGCCCAGGGCTGCTGCCTCTCACCTGCGCGATTGGAGAGGTATTTGCTGTGTGCATCCCGCAGCCGCTCCACGCACTCAGAGGCTGCCAGCGTCCTGGACAGGAGGCAATCTGCAGGCAGACAGCAGGCAGGACTCAAACGCGGGGCGTCCCTGTGTGCAGCACAGCTGCTCTCCACCGCTGGCATGGCCCAGAGGACAGCAGGGAGGGGGACTTGGTGCGGCGGTGGGTTGGGATAACACCAGGTTTAGGGAGCACCAGGGAACTCACCTGCCGAGCCAGTACAGCTGATGTGAGCGGGATCCTCCAGGCGACTGAGGGCATCCTGCACCATCCGCTCTGCTTCCCGTGCAGTGCCCTGTAGCAGAGCGAACTGCTCCTTGTCCAGGCGCTGCTGCAGCGCCCGCTCCCCACTCTCCTGCAAGGCAGCATGGATGTTATGGCCCCCACTGTGCCAGCTGAGAATCACCCCTGCACCCCACCGCTGCCTCCTGCTTTGCTGGACCCCTGCAGCTTGGCAGGGATGGGGATGCCCGGACACCCCATGCCAGCGGTGTCCCCGGGGTACCTTGTCTTTCAGCTGGGTCTGCAACATCTTCAGCTCCATCTTGCTGCTCTCCTGCTCATGGCTGAGCATGTCCCGCAGCTGCTGCAGCTCAGCCCGCAGGGCAGCCACCTCCTCCCCGTGCCGCTCCGCTGCCTGGCTCAGGCTGTCCCTCTCCTGCTCCAGGCTGGTGATCTGGGTGCTCTGCTCTGCTCCCGCCTGGGTGGGCATAAAACAGCAATGGGGGCTGTGCCGAGGGTGAACCCTCCAGTTTGGGGACTTGTACGGTGGTCCAGGCTTGGGCCACTGTCCCTGCTCAGCGCATCACAGCCCGTGCAGGTCACAGCCCTGCATCACCCCCTGCCTGGCAGCACCTTTGCAGCACAGACAGCCTCGCCTGGGCCAGCCAGGGCTCCCTGGGGAGACCTTTTGCTTTTATAATTGAAAATTCACTTTTATTGTGACTGTCAGTGTCCTGATGGAGGATCGGATGAAGGGCACTGGCTGCTGGTCCCATGGCCAGCTCTGCCCCGTCCCCATCCTGCTGCAGCATGTCTGCCCTCCCCAGGGATGGACAGCTCCATTTTCCTGCAGCTTCTGCCTTCTGCAATGAGCCTGGAAACCCCTGCTGTCCTCCACAGCTTTGCAAGCATGAAATACCCTCTGGCATGGCAGCAAGCCCATGCAAAGGCTTGTGAAGTGATGACATGCTCCCTGCCTGCATTTTACAGCATGTAGAGCTGTCCTGCCTGACCCTGCTCTTGTACCCAGGAGTGATAAACCCCCCAGTATGATCATTAAATCCATCTAGATGTGGAGAGGAATAAGACAGGGAGTTATTTATCCAGCCAATGGTGGGTAATGCCTCCTGGATGCATCCATGCAACCCCTCGCCCAAGCACTACGACAGCAGGCAGACCTCCCTTTCGCCTGGGCTGCCTGTCCTGGGGAGGTGGTGGGCTTGGCAGGGGCCACGCACGGGCTCTGACCTGCATGCTGGACTCCAGGGTGCCCTGGAGGACCTGCAGCTCCTGTCTGCTAGCTGCCAGCTCCCGCTTCAGTGTGTCCAACACCTCTGCCTGTTCCTGAGACTGCGGGCAAGAAGAGAGGTTGCTGGCACCAATGTCCCATGGGGGAGCCCCCTGCCCAACCCTGGTGAGTCCCCCCCCATCCCTGCTCACCTTCCTCTGAGCCTGCTCGCTCACCCGCTGGAAAGAGTCTTCCAGCTCCTTCTTCTCCCGCTCCACATCCCCCTGGGCCTGCCTGGCCACCGTCACCTGCTTGGTCACCTCCGCATTCTGGTGACAGCAGAGAGGGAGATCAGTGATCTCCGTGTCAGGGGGCATGTCTAGGAAAGGGGATGCCAGTGGGGTTTTGGGGAGCCCACCTTCCGCAGCAGGTCAGCGTGGTTCTGCACCAGCTCGCTGTACTTCTCCTTCAGCTTGCTGTAGCGCTGCTCGTTGGCCTGCGCCCGCCCTGCCACACACACAGGGACGCTGAGGTGAGCACCCAGGACTCCAACCCTGGGGCTCACCCCCACCCCAAGCCTGGTGCCAGCCCTCCCCACTCACTTTCGATTTCCGTCAGGCTCCTCTGAGCCTTCTCGGTGTCCTCCCGCTGCTTCTTCAGCTCCTCCAGCTCTGCACGCAGGAACTCGCTCTCGTCCTGTGCCTGCTGCTTCAGGTGCCGCTGCTCGGCCAGCTCGGCCTCCAGCTCACTTGTGCGACCGCGCAGCTGCACCGTGCCCCGTGCGCTCTGTGGGGACAGCAGGTGGGCAGCTCCCGGCACCATTCAGTGGCTGCCAGTGCCATCTGATGCCCGCCGGTACCGTCCGGCAGCCACCCGGTGGGTAGCAACCAGCAGAGCCCCAAACGCAGCAGGGTAAAGTATTGAGTATGCTGGGCAGTGGGGGCCCTGCCTGGCTGTCCTGGCAGGGATACAGCCTCCCCACCCCAACACACCTGGGGAACCCCTGTATTAGCAGGGATGGCTGCACCAGGGATGCAGAAGCCATTGGGGACAGGGCAGGGCAAACAGACAGGGTCACCGCCTTGCCCACCAGGGACACAGCCATCACCTCACCAGCCCCATTCCCAGTGTGAGCTGCTGGGTCTCATCCTGTCCCTGGACTGCCACATGGGTGCTCACTGCATGACACCACCGTATGGTTGTCACCCACCTCAGCCTTGAAGTTCTCCAGCTCCTCCTTCAGGGCTGCGATCTCCCCATAAAGCTGCTCGATTAACCGGTCCCTGGGAAGGAGAGACACTGGGTACATCCTCAGTGCCACCAGCCTCGCTGGTGCCATGGGGACGCATCCTGGGAGGGAAGGTGTCCCCTGTGCTGTGTTGGGGATGGAGGTCCTGGTCCAACCCCGTCCACCTCCACAGCATCACAGGGACTGCTCACTTGTCATCCTTGTTCATCCCGTTCTGGCTGTTGAAGTTGAAGGGGTCGTTGCTGAAAGAGCTGCCGAAGATGTCGTCAAACTTATTGTCAAACAGGCTCTGTGGGGAGAGCAGCATGGACCTGGAGTGAACCCACCACCACCCGGGAGCCCTCATTCCCTCCATGTCCCCGGCGGCACCAAGTCAGCCTGCATGCCGGCAGGGCTGCTGCCTGCATGTGCTGCCTGGGCACTGGGGCTGGATCCCCCCCGCTGCTCCCAGGGCACTGAACCTCTGGTCTGTCCCCACCTAATTCCAGGGGCGGGGGGAAGATCCCCAAAGCCATGTCACTGCATGCCCCTTCCACTCCCAAAATGCTCAGCGCCTGGGGACAACCCTTGGTGGAGAGGGGCCCTGAAGACCTAACACAAGCACACAGAGCTGAGGGGCAACACTGGGAAGCCAAACATCTCCAGCCAGCCATCACTGGAGGGCACCAAACCACTAAGAGAAGCACCATGAGATGAATTCAGCCTGGCTCACACCTAGCAGCGCCCACATACGACACCCACACAGCCCCCTGCAGTGATGCTCCCCAGCACCCGAGGCCATCCCCACTGTCTCAGCCCCCACCATGGCATGGTTTTGGAGAAATAACCCCATTCTTGGAGCGAAGGGCACCCCCCATCCTCTCTGCAGCCCAAGGGGCACAGGCAGTGCTGCGGTGGCTCACCTGTGAGGCTGTGTCCATCTCCACCAGGTCTGTGATGGGCTCACTGTCGGGTGAGGATGCCTCGGCGGGGATGACCACCACGGGGCTGATGTGCTCTGACAGTGCCGAGGCACGAAGGAAATTGGGAGGGTTCTGGGGAGGGAGGGGAGCATGGCTGGGTGGGAAGACTGGCACTGCCACAGGGCCATGGGCACAGTTGGTCAAAATCCTGTCCTGGTGCTGAGCTGGCCGCGCCCAGACCCGTAGGGATGGAGCCAGGACCCACGGGGACGGATCTCGGCAAGGGCTGAAGGTCAGTGTGAGAGGGGATCCCAGCCCCCAGCCAGAGGGGCAGCTCCATCCCACAGAGCTGGGATCCCACAGGGAGGGATGCAAGGATGAGCCTCAGGGCCCACGAGCCCCACATTGCCAGTGGCCCTGGGAAGCTGGGCAAGGCGGCAGGTGAGCTGGGCACTCTCCCAGTGCCACCGGCCTAATTGCTGCTCCTGGCCATAGGGACAGTGAGCATGGGGACTGGGGATCACGGGGTCTCACCTCCGGCAGCTGTGGGATCTGAATCAGCCGCTTGAAGTACTGCAGGTTGCTGGAGCGGTAGAAGAGGTCCTTCAGCCTGCAAGGGGCAAGGAATGGTTAGGGACGGCTCTTGCCCAACCCAGACACCCCACCCCAAATGTGGGTAGCTCCAACCCCTCGCCTGGCTCCAGGAGGGTGTCACTGGGCCACCATGCTGTGCTGGAAGGGACGGTGGTGCGTGCTGCCACCAAACCCACGGCGGGTCCTGGGAAGACTCCATCACCAGCCTCCCACCTCTGTCAAAAACTGACTGCTGGAGGCTTTCTCCCATAAACCCAGAACCTGATGAGCACTGAGAAGGACCTGAAACTTGAGCAACCTCATCTAGCGGAAGATGCCCCTGCCTATGGCAGAGGGGTCAGACTAGATCTTCAAAGGTACCTTCGAACCCAAACCACTCTGCGAGTCTATGAAGCCACAAACTGCAGGAGAATGGCTGCACTGGGTTGCGCCGAGGTACAGCCACTTCTCTGTGCTGTCCTCACCATGGCCAAAACTTGAAGAGACAGCTGAGAAATATCACCACTGCTCCCACTATGGCCTTGGCCATCAGCAGGTTGGGGGCTTCCTGCCTGGAGGCCACGTCTGCACCATCACCTTCAGCTCCCCGCAGGATTATCTCCCCCAGAGGCAGGGCTACCTCCCTTCAGGATTTCCAGTTTTGGGGAGGAGTGACAGTGCCTGGCTGTCCCACTTGTAGCTCCCCTTCCTTCCAGCCAACCTGGCTGGCATCCCAGTTGGTATCTTGGTGCTGTTGATACCTGCCCCAAGGTCTCTGCCCTGGGCAGTTAGAGCCCACAGACAGCCCCACTATCTGCTGACACCTGTGCCTGGTGTTTTTCCCAAAGGGCGCTGGTTTGCAGTTTGTGATCTTGAATCTAGCTGTCTCTCAGTATCGTGACATCCTCCCACTGCTCTCAGCAGCCAGTTTTTGTTTTGGCTACCCTAAATAATCATGTACCAGTGGCCACAGCACTTCACTTCTCGCTCTTTTTCAATGTCATTTAAAATACAGCAAGAGGACTGCTTCCAGCATCGTCACTGGGGATCACCCTGAGACACTTGCTGGCACAAACACTACTGTTTGTCTCCTCTCCTTTGTGCAGTTACTAATCCAGGGGAGACCTGCCCTCACATCTCACCAGATCATGGACTCACAGAGTGGTTTGGGCTGGAAGGGACCTTCAGAGATCATCTAAGTTCCAACCCCCCTGCTGTGGGCAGGGACATCCTCCACTAGATCACGTTGCTCAAAGCCCCGTCCAACCTGACCTTGAACACTTCCAGGGATGGGGCATCCACAGCTTCTCTGGGCAACCTGTGCCAGTGTCTCACCACCCTCATGGTACAACATTTCTTCCCTATGTCCAGCCTAACCCCACCTTTGTTCAGTTTAAAACCATTGTCTTGTGCTGGGGACCCCTGAGCTGGACACAGTGCTCTGGGGGGGGGTCTGAGGAGAGCAGAGCAGAGGTGGAGCATCCCCTCCGTCCCAGTCCTTCTCCACAGGGTGCTCTCCATCCATCCATCCATCCATCCGTCCATCCATCCATCCATCCATCCCCTAGTCTGTGCTGGTACTGGGGATTGCCCTAACCCAAGTGCAGGACCTTGCACTTGGCCTGCCTGAACTTCATGAACTCATGGACCCAATCCCCCAGCCTGGACAGGTCCCTCTGGATGCCACCCCTTCCCTCCAGCATATTAACTCCACTGCTCAGCTTGGTGTTATCCACATTTCTCAGGGTAGTTCCATTTTTTTCCCAGAACTCTTGGAATTAACTCTGTTCGCTCCCACTGCACATCACCTTGCAGCAGCTCATGGCCTCTCACGAACCCAATGCTCACCTCCTGCACGCAGCAGCACCCACCCCATCCCATGCTGTCTTTTTCACAAAGACCTCTCCCACTCCTCACTTCCCTGCTGTGCCAAGCGCCATGTCAGCCCCTCTGCTGCCTCCCTCCCCTCTCCCTGGACCCCTTTTTATCAATCAGCACCATAACAATTCTCAGACCCTGGGCACTGGCAATACTCCAGCAGCATCAGAGCCACCCTCATGTCCAAGGTCTCGGGTAACTGCATGCCCATGACTTGGTTCTGGCTCTCTCCTCCTCCACCTTGTACTTGCTGCCTTTAAAATCTCTTATTGATATCTTAATTTGGGATAGACACAGGTGCCACAAGCTTTACCCTCTCCTTTTTTATCTGTGTCCCCACAGCGATGGCTTTTCCCACCCAAAAGCCACCTCTGCTCTGCTGCACACCCAGCAACATCCGGGGTACCCAGGCTCTCTGCAAGACTCTTCATGGACCCCTCCTCAGCTTTGCAACATCCAAAGGTTTCATCCTTTGGCTGCCCTTTAACAAGCTCCTTTGTGTAACCGGCATTTTTTTGAAATTCAACAGAATTGGGGTGAAAATCTCTTTTCCCTGTACCACACCCCCAGTGCCATGACTGTGAGCCCCCTCCCAGGGCTTGTGCAGACCCTCCCTCCCACAGCTGCATCTCAAATCATCTCCATGTGCTGCTTGCATTCTCCTACCCCATTGCTCCTACCAATGCATCCCTCTCCTGACAGAGCCAATGGACCCATTGCAAGCAGTGCTAAGGGTGCTAAGCACCCTGCTCACCCAACACCCAACCTTGGGCATCCCTGCCTGGGGTGTCCCCACTGGCAAGTACTCCACGCTTGGCTTCTCAGCCTGTGCCCAGACTTTCATCCTAGCACGTCAAACACAAATTGCATTTAAAACTGCAATTAAGGGGTTTGAGGGTTTTAAATTGTCAGACGAGCCGTCAGCGGCTGAATGCCTCGTTAGAATTAATAATGCCGTTATCTGGTAATTCAATAGCTATGGATTAGCCAAGCGGAGCGGCTGTCCTGGAGGAAGCTCCAGGGAAAGCTGAGAGGTCAAAGCAGGCTGGATTTCAGAGCCCCAAGCAAGACTGACTCCTGCACTTCCTCCGTCTCCATTGCTCAGCTGCTGAGCCCCAGCACAGGGGCTCCGGCATCCCTCCACACTCCATCCGCCCTGGGAGCACCCCTGGAGCATCGCTGGCAGTGGGGAGAGCCAGTGCTCCAGGTCTGGGCACTTACTTTCTGAACTGCTCCAGGAAGCGATCCCGGTGGCCCTGCAGGGTATCCGCTGGCAGGCCTAGAAGTAGCAGCAAGGAGAAATGTCACCGGGTATCTCCACGCTGGGAAGGAGCACAGATCAGGGGACATCCCATTGGCACAGCCCCATGGGGATGGGTCTTTCCCAGAGGTGGCCATCCTCCTCCCAGGGTCTGAATGCTCCGGGCTCAGCATCCTGCTGCAGGAGGGGATCACATCCTCCAAGAGGGCCCCAGGGCAGGGAAAGGCAGCAAGCTGGTGTTCAGGCAGCTGCCACCACAGTTTGAGGTCCTGGCGGATGTGGTTCTGCAACTGGGGCTTGTCCAAAGCTGGGGAGGTTCCTGGTGGGCACCATCCCCATGGCTGAGGGGTGTTTGGGGTGTCCCAGGCATGCTCCTAGGACAGCTCTGTCTCCCATTGCTTGCACCTCCTCTGTCCCTTGCCCTGGTGACTGCCCTTTACTTGCCCAAAAAGGCTGGGAAGGAGATGGGGGGCAAACAGCCCAGCCTGAGTAGGGTGGTGACCCGCGGTGTCCCGCTCCACACCACCGCCCCTGCCCGAGGCGGCACCACTGGGGACTCACAGGAGTGGAGCTTGAAGAGCAGCTTGACAGTGTAGTCATAGAGATGGCTGCAGTCCAGGATCACCTGGATGAGTGGGGCCAGGCGGCACTGCCCTGCGGCTGTCACCGACACCGAGCGCGACATGTCCAGGGAGCTGAACACTGCAGGGAAGGAGCACAGGATCAGGCTCCGGCAGCACCCACAGCACCATGGGGTGCCATGCCGTGTTGGACGCATCCACAACTGTCACCTGGAGCAAGAGATCCACTGGCCCTTGGGGACCCAGCTGTCACTGCACAGCCATTTGCTGGCTCAGCAAGAGGGAAAATTCCCACCCAGGACTCCCCTGCAAGCATGGGAACAATTCAGCCTGCCACCATGGGCTGCAGATGCCACGTCCTGAGCCCCAACTGGATCCCTGGGCAGAGCTCCTGGCCCCCTCAAGGACACACATTCCCTGTGCTCAGCCTGTCACTGCTGTCCCACTGGCATTCGGGTATGCCAGGGAGATGCTCCAGATGGAGTCAGGAGCGGCTGGCAGCGCCTCACGTCTGTGATCGTCTGCCCACATCACACTGAATTGCATCTTGTGCTGCAGATGTGCCCCGCGACACTGGCCCACGGAGGTATTTCTGCTGTGGTGGGAACAGGCCAGCCTGAGGCACGGGCTGCTGGAGATGTGTCTGGTGACCGTCTTCATGGTCTAGCCTTGCAGGTCTCCCACGAGCCGTGGGATGCCTGCCCTCAAAGCGTGCCAGTGCAGCAAGCAGCCTAGCAGGGCAGTCAGAAGTTGGCTTCATCTCGCTCCATCCAGTGACTCCCCTCCAACAGGCAGAACAGCGAGAGCTCCCACGAGTGCTCTGGGGATGGGGCTGTGCCGCATGGATGAGCTCCCAGGCACTGGCACTGGCCCACTGTGCCAATATGAGGCCACGAGATGAGGGTGCTGCTCCAGTTCTGTTGAAACAGACCCCTGTCCCGCCAGCACCCACAGCCTGGTGCATGCAGCAGATGAAGGCTTGCCCCAGAATTGCTTTAATTTACCCCAAACCTGATCCTGCTCAAGTGTGCTGAGGTGCATGACAGTCCTGAAGGTTGAGACTGGCTTGTTTTTACCCCTCCGCTTGCTTGCGCAGGAGGGCAGGAGGAAGGCAGGGTGCCCCAAGCCTCTCCCAGCTCCAGCACCACCGCAAACACCCACGGCAGCTTGTGTTAACCACTAAAAACCAAAACCTGTCACAAGCCCACGAGTAAGATGAGAAGAAATTCAGCCCAGAGAGGCTGCTGGAGCGGGAGAACCCAAAGTCTGGGTGGTGGAAGTGATGCATGTGGCTGGGAGCGGGGTGGGGTGACGTGGCCAGCCCCATGGCAGTGCCAGAGGGCTGCCACAAGGCAGCACAGCACACATGGACTTCAGCTAATAATAATGCGGGTGAAGTGCCCAGAAAAGAGGTAAGTGTGATGTCCTCAGACAGGATCATTCCCAGAGCCTCCCTGCAGCGCAGCTCAGCCCCATGGACCCCCCACGCCAACCTCCGGCAGGGCAGCGCAGGGCCTCACCTGTCTGGAAGAGGTTCAGCTCACACTCCAGGTAGTCAAACATCTCCACCGTCAGCTGAAAACTATGAAAAAAGGATTAAGATAGTTGGGGAGCATCCCTGGAGTCACCCACAGGCCCCAACCTGTGCCAGATGCCACCCCAGAGGGATGAATGGGTGCTCTGGCATGGATGCACCTGCCTTGCCCAAAGGCTCTGCCCACTCCCAGCACCCATGGCAGAGGTGGGGGGAAGGTGCAAGGTCCCGTCCCCAGCTTGGTCATGGTGCCAGTGAGACTAGGCAGCACCATGACACCCTGCCTGCATCCACCCTCCTCCCTTGCCTCCCACCCCTGCCCCGTGCTCACAAATTATTGACGTCATTCTCCCCTGCCTCGTCAAGCTGCCGGTCGGACATCTGGAGATTGCCGGGGAAGCGGGGATTCTGTGTGGGGAAAGAGCAGTCGGGAAAGGGTTTTGGAGGATCTCTCACTCCAACCACAGCTCTGGGAGCACCAGGGCTGCCAATCTGGCCAGTGGGCTCGGTGCAAGAGGCTGGGATGGCTCTTCAGATGCACCAAGGGAGTGATGCAGGGGTAAAAGGGGGCTAACACAGGGTCTGCTAAGCCCCAGGTGACTGCAGCATCCCCAGTCAATGGCACCTGTATTCTCCCCAGCAAGAAAAGCCAATTCTCCCCAGGCTTAGAAACCTGCTCTGCTGGAAGGAGATGGGGCTGCCAGCTCGTGTACAGCATCACTGAGAGCTGGATGGGAAGGGGGGCAAAGCCTCTTCATGCCGCCCAGAAGTTTCGGGGAAGGTCATATCATGGCTCTAAACCAAATTGAGGTGATAAGTACAGCCTGGCTTCAGAAAACACCTCTTTCCAGCACAGCTCAGAAAGGAAGGAAATGCTATGGGTACCAAACCTGCCGCAGCCAGTTACTGTAAGGATGAGGGCACTTGAAGCTACGCAGGGCTTCCAAGCCCACCCTGGCTTCCTATTCTCCTCTTGGCAGCATGCTGTTATTTTAATGCCATAAGCATATTCTATTCTACTCTACTCTATTCTATTCTAATTTTCTATAGCATCTGCCTAAATAATAAGCTCCATCAATGTACACACAGCTTCCTGAGGTGTGACAGGGCACTTCTCCCTTTCTATAAACATGCTCCCCATCTCCCCGACAGCTGGCACAGCATGGAGCAGACCTGGAGCCAGCCAAATCTGAGCGCATCCTCTCCAAAGGCCAGCCCAAAGAAGGTACCTGCACCGCAGCGCTGCTCTGGAGGCTGGAAACAAGCTCCTTATGATGGGGAAAAAAACCCAAACAATCTGGGATGGTCCCCTGGGATTCCCCCGGGATGTTCCCATGCCCATGAGCACCCATGGCCCAAGAGCCCAGGGAGAGAGAAAAAATGGATTTTGGTGATTGGCATTGATTATTTCAAGCTGGGGACAGCACTGGGTGGGATAGGATGGGACACTGGCTGAGACTGAACCTGCAGCATCCTGTGCGTAGCGACATCTATCAAGCAGGGCAGGCAAGGGAGGGCAGACGCCCTGGGAGCACCAAGGCAGCTGGGGCCAAGGGTTTGTTCTGTGCTACCTTGTCCTGATCTCCTGATAAACCCAAGGTGAGATTTATGGTCTGCGATAAACTGGGTGTTCGTGAAGAAACCTCAGATCTGTGACTCTGCTGAAAGTTCTGCTGAGAACTCAGGCTGTGCACACTCAGCAGTGCTTAGGTTAAGTAATCATTATTTCTCCGTCATTCTTAAATTTCCAGGCTGACTTGTTGCTTCCACTCCACTTTTCCTGCCCATACAAAAACTTATTTCAGAATGCACTGGAACACCTTACATCCAAACTTCAGTCCCGATCAAAGGCAGGTTTTGATACACATCTATTTAATTTCTCCTTTGCTGACTGTGGCAAATAATCCTCCATGCTCACAGACCAGTCGGAGCAGGCGCTGCTGCTCATCCTCCTCCACGTACCAACAGGGACACCTCCCCTGCCCAAACCCCCAGCATCCCTCCCCACATTCATGGTGATGCAGAAAAGCCAGGCTCTACTGTGGGGTTTTCCAGAGGATTTACATGTCAGCGCTGGCCCCTGCCCTGCCTCCTGCCTGTCCCTGCTGCCCGGGCTTGCTTTAGCCCTTGTGGATCTTGCCAGGGCAGCACTGGGGATAGGCAGGAGCTGTTCCTACAGTGTGGCATGGCGTGGCATGCCACAGCCCTCAGAAGCCCTCACCACTCCAGAACCCTATGGCCTCTTCCACCTCTACCCATCTAGGATACCTGGGAGGGGACGTGCACCCCAAAGCTGGGGGTCTTTTACTGCTTCTTGTAGCCCCTCAACTTCCAGCCCAGCCCAGGTGCCTCCAAGGAGCCCTGATCCACCACGAAGCCATCCATCTCTGAGGTTTTGGTCCTTGGGCCACTTTTGGCCCAGGCTAATGATGGACCCTGGCAGCCTGGGACATGGAGGTGGCAGGACAGCCATGACAGAGGAGAGAATCCACAGGGGTGACAGCACCAGAATGGCTCTGCCAGCCCCTGTCCTGCCCCGTAACGTTGCCACTGCCTTCATCCCAGTGCCTCATCACCCACCCCTTGCTGCAGCCGTGGGGATGGGGATGGGGATGGGATGATGCTCACCTTGGTGTGAAACTCCATCTTGGTTCTCAGTAGTTTGAGGTAGATGCTGCAGAGCTGCCCGTAGCCTTCGCTCAGGTGGCCCTGAGGACACCAAAAAACTGTTAAGACCTGGGGCAGGCTGTGAAAAAGCCTTCTCCCCCTGTGGAACAAGTGACCCCTCCCTTATCTCCCCCAAAATCACAGCCAAAACCCTCCTTGACGACACCCTGGCTGCAGGCTGGCTTGCAGCAAACATGCCAATGCAATTTGGTTAGGGCCTCCTCATGACCTTCTTTGCAGATTTCAATGCTACTTTTGACTGCCAGAGCCAAGTTTGACTGGGTTTTGCCATAAAATAGGAAGAAGGCATTTGATTTTGGTGGAAAAGGATACTGAATGTGACTGGGAAACCCAGCCCGAGGACATCACAGCCACCAAGGCTCAGCAATGGCTGAGCATCTGCTCAGCCCATGGAGCCTGGCTCCTCCTAGGCGACACCACCACCCAAGCCAACACCACCCACCAGCCCGGCCGGAGCGCCGGGTGCTGCCAAGGGACCACCGGGGTGTCCCCACCATGGCGGCCGGTGGGGTTGGCTGCTTACCCACATCCTGCTCATGTCACTCAGCTCATTCTTGTATCTCATGGAGTCTTTCAGGACCTGGAGGAATGACGGTTATAATAAGCATGCAGCATGGGGAGCAGGCAGAGAACCGGGACAAGGCGTGCTATACTTGGAGCCAGCAATTTGGGTAAGGAATGAGAGGTCCTGGATGTGTTTGCAATGCTGCAGCCTGCCGGCAGTCTCATTACCCGCAGCCCCAGGGTGCCTCCGTTTCCCCAGCTGCACATGGGGCAGGGGGATCCTTACTGATGGCTCCTGCATTAAAGCTGACACCCTGCACTGAATGGTTTCCTCTGGCACTGGCGCTGCAGTTGGCACCAGGGGTTGAAGCGCAGGTGTGGGCAAAGCAGCGTTGGGAAGGCTCCAACGAAGTGAGCAGGGAGAGGTCCCCACGCCGGTCCCCATCCAGGACTGATCCCCAGGAGGGCACTGACCCCACCAGCATCTCCCACCACCCCATGCAGCCCCCTGGGAGAAAGGATCTGACCCCGGCTGCTGAGACGAGCTTGCGGCACTCACGTTCGAGTGACCATCCCGGAGGAGTTTGTGGAAGACGTGGCAGAACTTCCAGCAGAGCACGGCGTTGCCCGACAGCGGCAGCCGGTTCACCACTGACCAGAAAGTCTGCGCCCCCTTCTCGTGGTGCGTGCCCAGGATGCATGGTGGCGGCTTGTCAAGGAAACACTCCTCTCTGCCTCTGCAGTGAGGGACAGTGGCCACCCCGAAGCCGGCTGGCACCTGCGGAACCGAGGGGAGCTGGGCCACCGTGGGGAGCTGATAAGCTGCCAAGCCTGGGCACGCGCTGCTGTCCCCATGGGTGGCATACGCCGTCCCCTCTCCTCCAGCCCCACACCGCTGTTACAGAAGCACCGTGGCATGCCTGGGGCTGGGCCTGTGCCTCTGCTGAGCCTTCCCAGCCATGTTGCCAGGATGGTGGGGATCCGCTCTAAGTGGCAGCATGCTCACAAGCACCTTTGGGGATTAAGAATCCTCGCCCCAGAGTAGACAACCTGCTGCGGGCATCTGCCCCTCCCATGGGATGGGAGCACCGGGAGCACAAGGCTGGGTACCCACTGATGGGTAACGGCTGCAGCAGCAGTGACCCAGTGCCATGCTGGAAAAACCCCAACAATCATTGAGAGACCCCCCAGGGTCCCATCCAGCCACCCCCAGCACCTCTCCCCACACGCTGCCGTGCTGCTGCCCCTTTTCCGGGCAGCCCCAGCCCTGCTCCCACACTTGCTTGTCCTGTGGCCAACTTTGGGAAGGATATTTCTGGCGTGTTTCTCCTTGACAGCCACTTCCTGTGCATTAATAGCCTTATTGATGCTGACAGTCTGCAAAAGAGAAGTGTGGGGGGGTGTGAGATGGGAAGGGCTCGGGTTCCCCCCAACCCCTGGTCTCCCCTCAACTGCTGAGACCCCTCAGCTCTGCCAGCACCTGTCAGTGGCCGGGTCCCATCCAGGACCCCGGCCCCTGCTCGTGCCAGCTGGATGCTGCCTGTTGCTGGATGCCTTTCTGGGATGTGGTTGGCATCCGCCAGGTTCAGCTGCTGCCAGGACTCATTTACTCAGCATAATAACGATGCAATTAAAGCAGTGACCACAAAGGACCCTCTCCTGCCCTCAGGGCACTGGGATGGGCAGAGGAAAGGCAAATCCCTCCCCTGCCCTTGGATCACAGGCAGCAGCCGGAGGCTCCTGCTCTGCTTTTGGGGGAGCTGAGCGGAGAGGGCATTTCAGGGGGCACAGGGAGTCCGGCAGCAGGACAGCGAGACCATCTTGCGCTGCGGAGTGGAGCAGGACCTGGGCTGCCTGTGCTGTCTGGCAGCAAAGGACCAGACCCAGCTTAACCAGCATCAAAGCAGATCAGCTCCGCAACTGCTGGTGTTCCACCGCATCCCACCCGCCCCACAGCCGGACACAGCCCCAGCTGCGGGATTAGAGGGGCAGAAGACAGACCTGCTGCCCATGGTGCAGGCAGCTGCCCCGGCTGGCACCTGCTGCCACTTCCCCAGCGCTCTGCCAACCGGCACATCTCAGCTCAGCCACAGGCGCATCCAGTCATCACTGCCCGGTGCTCCCGGGCCACTCTGACCCTGCTGGGAGCCGGCACAACGCTCCTGTGGGGCAGGCAGCGCTGCAGGCGGCCTCCCCCCAGCACAACCCTGCCCACAAGCCACCCTTTTGCTCTCTGCCAGGAAAGACAATGCAATTCAGATGTCGGGGACCTCGGGAAGCCCACGCTGAGGAGTCTGGGCAGAGACAGCACTCTATTTAGTCTCTGGAGAGGCAGTGGCAGCTGCTGGAAGCATCTGCTGGGCAGGATTTTTAACCCTACCCCATTTCTGCCCCACGGGGAGCTGTGCTGGCAGCAGGGGGATGCTGCGGCTGATCCTAGGTGGGAGTGCGGTGATGCTAGGAGTTCGGTGATGCCAGTGCGGGGCTGCCCTCTCCCCAGACTCCCAGGTCATCATGCACTTGCCTGGCACCTGCTCTGTGAGGATCCTGCTGCCAAGGGAAGAAACCAGCTGGCTCATCACTGCCAGAAGTAGCTAATTACTGAAATAAACCAATTAAAGCAGTGGGATAAACCCCCAAACCTTTCTCACTGCAACCCTTCTTGCACTCCCGTTCTGCTTGCTCACTCTCTCCAATGCAGCCCTGCTATGGCTTCATCACGACTGACCCTGATGACTCTGTGCTGAGCGGGGCTGGGGGGGGCCCACAGGCACCAGCCATGGGCACCCCATGTATGGCTGAGCACAGCCCAAAGCCCCAGCACTGAGCCCGACCCACCTCACAGAATCACAGAATGGTGGGGGTTGGAAGGGACCTCCAGAGATCACCTCATTCAACCCCCCTGCGTGAGCAGGCACACCCAGAGCAGGGNCAAACCCAGGTCTCTCAGCCTTTCCTCATCAGGGAGATGCTCCAGTCCCCTGAGCATCTTGGTAGCTCTCTGCTGGACTTGCTCCAGCAGCTCCCTGTCCTTCTTGAACTGGGGGGCCCAGAACTGGACACAGCACTCCAAATGCGGCCTCACCAGGGCAGAGTAGAGGGGCAGGATGACCTCCCTCGACCTGCTGGCCACACTCCTTTGAATGCAGCCCAGGATACCATTGGCCTTCTTGGCCCCGAGGGCACAGTGCTGGCTCAGGGTCACTGGCTGCCCACCAGCACTCCCAGGGCCTTCTCAGCAGAGCCGCTTTCCAGCAGGTCAGCCCCCAGCCTGTACTGGTGCCTGGGGTTGTTCCTCCCCAGGTGCAGGACCTTGCACTTGCTTTTGTTGAATTTCATCAGGTTCTCTTCGGCCCAGCTCTCCAGCCTGTCCAGGTCTCACTGGATGGCAGCACAGCCTTCTGGCATATCAGCCGCTCCTTCCTCCGCTACCAAAGCATTCACCAGCTGGAGCAGAGACAACATGCTGAAGGGCTGAGATAGCTTCTGCTCTCACCCACAGCTGCCAAACTGCACCCCCATCCCAGGGCCGAGCACCCCTTTAGCTGAAACACGAGGTCTGGGTCCTGATGTCCCAGTATGAACCAGTTCTACTGTGGAGATGCTGCTGCTTGCTCTGACTGCACCGGCTGCTCTCAGCAGGGCTGGTCCATGCAGCCCTGTGGTGTTTGCAACCCCATCCCTATGGCGCTGGCTCTGCCGGGGATCACAGTGGGTCTCCAGCTGCACCAAGCTGCTCACCGCACTCACCACCAGGTCTCTGCTTACTGGTGACCACGGAGATCACGGAGGTGACCATGGAGGTCATCGGTAAGATGCAGGAGGTTCATTTTGGGGTGGCAGTGAACCTGGATCACCAGCTGCAAGGCACAAGCATCCTGGTCCAGCAGTGGGCTGGACACAGACCAGAATCTGCATCTTAGCCCAACTTTATGGAGACCTGAAAGAAACACTAGCAGTGGAGAAACCTGACCCCAACAGGCATCCCTCCCCCGAGGGGCTGGATGGAGGCGAGCAGGTTCCCAATGCAGGAGGACCAAGGGTGGGAGCCACCTCTGCAGCTCTGCCTCGGCCTGTGGCTGCAGCCCCTTGCCATTTATGAAAACATAAAATAAGATTCATCATTTAAAATTTCCCAATGAAATCCTCAGGAAGGCACCTTTCTGCCAGCGGCGGAAGCCTGGAGTGTGATGCCCACATCCCAACAGCCATTGGTGGCACACACCATGGATCCGGCTCCAGGTGCTCATCGGAAATCCCAGCCTGCAGCCATGACGGCTCAGGCAGGCAGGACGGTTCCAATGGGCCACCGGCATGGTGAGGAGTGCCAGGATAGGTGGCCCTTGAAAGATCGGACAGGGAAGAAGGCTGGAAATGGAGCTCCCAGTTTAACAGTTCTTTCCTGCCAGCTTTTCCTGGTAAAGCGAGGATGCGTTTTTCCAACCGAAGAGGCCCTCAGCGACTGTCCAGAGTGAGGAGCCACGGTGGGGAGGTAACGGGGCTCTGGCAGCCCCCTTACCTCCTGGCGGTGGCCTCCAGGATCCTTCATCCCCAAGCCCCCTACTCCATTTGAAGCACACATGAGGTCCATGTGGACAGCAGAAAGGTTTTCTGAGGAAAAGTCAGATCCATGGTTCTGTCCTTGCAGATGTGCATGTGTTCCTCAGGAGGGCAGGGCAGGGGTCCCATCCTGGGAGCCGCTCGGAGCAGGCACCGGGACTCGGGAGATGCCCAAACCACCGCCCCACTGGCCAGTGGCTCTGGCAGCACCTGTGCAAGCAGACCAGAGGAGCACAGGGCAGGAGTGAGGGACCAAAGCTGCATGTGTGTCACCTCCAAGGGACGAGCAGGATCAGGTGAGGTGACAGCAGTGTATGCTCCTGTCCACGAGTTTTGGCTGCGAAATTGGGTCAAGAAGGAGGGAAATTTGGAGCTGCCTTGAAAGAAAGCTCAGACCTCTTTGCCATGGAGCGGGTCTTTCACCCCAGCCCACAGGCACTGCTTCCCAACACCATCTGGCACTGTTACGAGCTTCTACACCACAAGGGCTGTTTCTAACCTGCCAGGACAGGAGCATGTCCTTGGCAGCGCCGCTGGCCTGGCTCCAGTTTCTCGCCGATGGAGGGATGTCAGCCCCCGGTCCCTGTACCCATGCGGGCGCCCAAAGGGCTCCTCAGCGGGTGTGGGGCAGCCAGGCCCCTTCCTCCAGCCCCACACCCCTCCCTGCTGCCGGGAAAGGAAACCCCAGTGTTTCCTCTTGTGCAAGGCAGTGGGGCTGCGAGGGAAGCGAGAGGAGAGGCCTGCGGGGCCCCGTTTGACAACAAGAGCTGCAAGGGGCTGACACTGCAACGCCGGCCTCCCCACGGCAGGGCCACGGGGTAGGGTGTGGGACAGACCTCAGCAGAGCAGCACCCAGGGCAGGACTGGGCCACAGGTGCTCTGCCGAGGCTGGGCAAGCAGCACGCTCACATATGCTGCAAGCACTGTTGATGCT
>VZTV01070310.1:21816-34098 GCA_013400875.1 Anhinga rufa | reverse complement strand
CCAACTCCACCAGTTAATATACTGGTCATGACGTCATATGATATGGAAGATCCCACTGGCCAGTTTGGATCCGCTGTCTTGGCTGCGGCCCCTCCCCTCCCGGCTTCTGCCTGTGAAGCTGGAGAGGTTCCTCACTAGTACAGGCCCTACTTAACAACAACTAAAGCATCAGCATGCCATCAGCACTACACCAGCTACACAGACGAAAATTAACTCTGTCCCAGCCAAAACCAGCACAGTCACTTATGGAAAAAATTTTCAAAACACATCTAAGAGACCTACAGAAATGGGATTTACAAGTTTTTAAAAAGCATACTGAAAGCCTGCTTCTCTGACAGCCATGAGTTTTGTCATAATTTCTAACGTGAAGGTTTTTACTCACACTGTCTACTGATTTGACTGCACTTTCTGTGTCAGGTAAAAGGCAGGGCTAAAACATGTCAAGACAATCAAGAGCCAATTTAAAACACATATATATATAAACAAACTCATCAAGAAGTTGCATACACCAAACAACTGCAACAACATCTTGCATTCAGACCTTGGAGTATTTGTTGCAAGAAGAAATCTACATGGGGCTTCAAGACTAAAGCACTCAAAGAATGGCATTCTTCAGGAAGCAGAAAGGAAGTGTGTTGGACAAACAAGCTGCTTCCAGACTTCTGGAAAATGAGTTATAACAACGTAAGAAGACTAAACTTACCTTCAAACACACAAGAAATGGAAGTTTAAGTTTTTAATTAAAACCACAAATAATGCAAATAAAGCTTAATTCGCACAACTGGAAAGAACTATACGTGAACAAACCAGAATCATTTGACAGTATCACAATAAAGTTAACCATTTTGCTGAGGCATGCATGAGTCCATCCTCTGTAAAGGTGCGTAGGGGAGAGGGGCAACTGCACTAAATGGCACACAGAGTAAGGCTCCGAACAAACCCATGTCCACCCTGCCTTTTCCTCCCTTTTTAGAATACAAGTGAGTTTCCTGGTTAAGCAGCACAGAGTTACTCTGCCTGGCAAAGAACAGCAGACTAAATAAGACGGGGCAGACACTTACATTACCAAAGCTTTAGAGTATTTAGACAATTTGTCTGTGAGAGAACCTACCAAAAAAGACCCTATCTATACATACAGCCTGTTTGTTCTATACACAGAAACTGTGAACTGAAGAGGGACTTAGCTACCTTGGAAAAAGCAAAACTCACTAATTTGAACGTAATCCTAAAGAAAGAAAATACACTGAAGAAGTAGAATTAACTTGAACACAGGTTTCACAGAAAGACGTTCTATTAGAAGTCACTATAGCAAGATCATTGTCCCTTCGATGAGATTCTTCAACAGGATTCTTCTGCAGCACATGGAGGAAGTCTGCCACCACTTGCAAGGGTCAACCATTATTTCTGCAGGTTTTTTTTATTTTAGTAAAGTGGATCAAATTGATGGGAAAAATGAATTTTTCCCACTTATGCTATTTGACATTACAAGTGCTCATTGAAATTTGGCTGATTACATAGTTTACCATACTTTTTTTAGCCACCACTTAGTCTTTTTTAAAAAAATCTCTTTGCTTAATCTTTTCAAAGAGATAGGCAGCATGGGAACACCTACACATCTGTAAGAGACATCCCATGACTGAACTTACCTTCTCCTGACCACTTTTATCCATAGGTTCCCAAAGTCACTAGCTGAAAACTCCTAACTTATTATGATACAGATCTACAATGTTTAAAGAGTAGGGTTTATATAGAGGTAAAAATAACACTCCTAGAAAACAAAGTAAGACATTAGCAGAGTTTGGCAAAATGCCAAAAAAAAGGGTCATCTTCACTGGGCCATAAGCACATCCTGCCACATGGCACTGCTGCAGTGTTTTAAACTATTTAAATTTTCATCCAAATTCTAACTGCTGGACTGCAACCTTGTTTGTATCACTAGTTAACCCATTTTAGTTTATATTTTGGTTTTGGAACTGCTAAAGCAAGTTGTAACAAACCACTGCTAGACATGAGATATCTTGAAAACAGATATCCCACACAGTGCTGGGAAAAGTTAGGTGGCCAAAACATCATGCTCAGGTCTTTAATTTTCCTGAAGGTAAATACTGTGATTGACACTTTCATTTGTCCACTTAAGGTGAATATACAACTTCCCCTTATGAAGTTTGGACTTGAAGACATGAAATGTAAATGTCTAAGTTTCTTCAGCCAGGGCCTTCTACTCCCAGTGTTACTTAACACTGTTTGAGGTGACTGCAGGTTCCAGACTCAGCAGGAAAGGAGGGGTTGTGCCAAAAGCATTAAAGCTATGCCAGAGTTGTTGAATACCTCATCAGTTTAACCTCAAGAGGGCTAATTCCTGTCTCGCTGCTTTCACTGTTCTCTGGTGTAAACCAGGAATGACTCAAGCACTGTATTTACACAGGTGTGCAGTTCAATGAGAAGAAACACTCTACAAAGAGAGAGCTTTTGTTTATCTTCCTTCCTAAGAAGCAACAAAAACATATGGTTTATCATGTTTAAATTTGAGTCTTGAGAAAATTATTGAGCTCTATACACTTCATGTACTGAAGAAGGACATGAGTATGACTTAATAAACTTACCTTTTTTTCCCCACTTTTTATTTAAAAAATAAAGCTACTCATTCTGATTAAATGAGTAGGATTTCTCAAGTTTATTTTAAATTCAGTGAAAAGGGTATTTTTTTTCCACCTTGTGTTGAATTGGCCCTTGTAGGTAAATTGCTTGAATAAGCGCTGCTTGTTGGATGATAATTGAATGAGCTTGGGGACTTTTGCCAGTTCCAGGTGTCGAGGAGTTGGAAGAAAATAACATCTGTTCTCATCAAATAGCAGAAAGGCAAATTCAAAGTCACTCTTAATAAATTTGGAGCATGAACATTAAATAGAGAGTAAAAGAGTTATATTAATTTTTTTAAAAGTAAAAATGTGCTTTTATTAGCTTAACATAGCAAAACTAACCTGCTACATCCTACATTGTTATTTTACCATTTCTTTTCTGTCATACCTTGCCCTGTCACAATTTCTCATTGTGATTAAAACTCTTGGATTCTCGGCATCATTTTCATTGTAAAAACAGCCAGACAATTATATGGTTACACACTGACATGCAAGAACAGCCTGGCTAGCTAGATACCCAAGCACAGGTTTTAAAAATAGACAGACGGCAGAGAGCACACTGCTAAGTGTTTGCCATTGCCTGTAATTTGACACAGTATTTTACATAACCCCTTTAATAATTACATTGTCTTTTATACTTGTGGATGCTTCGATGCTTCTTTGCTTACATGGTAATAAGAGAAAAGTAACTCCACAGATGTGAGGCAAGTAAAAGCCACCCTTCTTGATCCCGACCTGGCCCCTGGGTACCCAGGCAGAATTCTGAGGCAGCAGAGAAAGGGGACAGAGGAAATGAGTTACTGCTTTTAATACCGTTCTGCACAGATCATCCCACTCACTTCCAAGCCCCACAATACCTCAGATGTATGAATTACTGCAGCATGGCAATGAAAACAATTTATGTGAGTCCAGCAGAAGCAAGAATTCAGAGCAAGAACTCCAGACACATTAACACTGACTGAGAACTCAGTCCAGGGACCCTCCATTACGTAGAAAGAAAGTAATAATTTAAAAAAAAAAAAATCCACCAATATCTTAAGGTTTTTAATGTAAGGGAAAATCTCAAGACAGAACAGCCCCTACCAGGACTTGCTTGTCCTCACTTTCACATAAAGACCTCTATATTTTTAGTAACAGAAAGGGTGCAAATGCACAGTACCTGCATAGATGGCTTTACTCTTTAAAGTTTGTCTTAACTGGGCAGTTAAAATGATAATCCAATTGCTGAAGAAGCAACTATCCAGAATTATCTTCCATTGAATCTGTGCTGACACACAGAGTATTGAGTAATCTTTCCTCCCTGTACCTTCTTCCCCTAGGGCAGCTAATCAGCTTTTTATGGAAGTTACATGGCATTCTTACCTGGCAAAACCAGCCACAAAAGCTAGGTTAAATGCACAAGCTCTCTTTCTTAACAATAGGGAGTAAGTTTCTTGGCAGGTTGTCCCAACACTGCAAACATACTGGGAGTTCTTATTTATATAAGTATGTTCTCAATTTCAGCATAGCCACTCACAGCCTAAAAGCTACTCACACAAAGATAATAACAAAGAGTAATCAGAAAATCATTGGTGAGTATAGCGAAGTGTAATTAAAAAAAAAAAAATCCCTCTCCCTGATCATGTCAGTTTTATATTTACCACCTTATTATATTAACAAAGCCTGGGAGGATGAGGATTACTCTATAACCTACACTTCTGTCCCTAGATCTAGCGACTGCAATCAGCATGTTTCACTGCTGGCAGCCGCACAAAGAGTATTTTGGGCTGAATGGCTGATTATCCATCAATTCCTGTATAACCGACACAGGTGGGACAGAGTTGGTAATGAAACTTACGCACTACATCATCTGGTACCTGAGTGCTTTTTTGCCATGGTCAATGTTTCTCCACCGTGTGAAGACAATACCGAGTATTTGACCAGGCACTGCAACCTTTTGCCATACTGTAACAGAAGTTTTTGTTTTTCTCTTCGTCTCAGAAGACAAATAGGAACATTCTTTGAAATACATTTCAACTTTTTTTTTTAATGTTGATTTTCAAGAATGTTGCCAATCCATTTTTAGCAGATGGTTTGCTATTTAATGTCTTTAGGCAAGGCAGAAAAGCTTTAATCAATAGAATCAAAAGAAATGTTGAGAAATTACATGCAATTTTACAAAATCAAAGGCATTTCCTACATATTGTCAAGCGGACAAAAACATATTGACATGTTGTTACTGCAAGGAGCCAAGGAATGTTTCATACATTACAACAATTAATTTCCTTTTACGTGGTTTCAAGTCTCCTGGCTTCCTCATGACATGGAATTTTACTCTTCAGAAATTTAAAAATTCTCCAACAGTAGCTTCTTTCTTAATTATGAAAAAATAATCCAGGGCTGAATGTTTAAAAATTTACTCTCAAGAGCTAGAAGTCACAACATAAGAAGCTTTACCTTTGCTTACTTCTTCCAATGAGAAATCAAGTGTGGCTCTCCATTCACATTATGACCCAGTATTATACCTGCTTCTACAGCAGTCAATCATCCTGAAAACAGTCTCCACTAATAAGTAAAAAAATGTGGAGGGTTCATTCCAACCATCAGCTATTACTCAATTACTGCAGAGAACACTAACAACTGTCTGAAAACCTGATTCTAATGCACTTCAGGCAATACTTCTGTCCTTTACATTTCCAGACTGCAGGAGTCTGTTCCTGTTGCCACCATAATGAGATATTATGCAAACATGCTCCCACTTGCTCTAATCAAGTTCTTGCTTCAGTGCTTCTATTACCGCTTACAAACTCTTCCATGTCAGCCCATATCAGGGCAATGGTGAAGATCCTTCCCGCCTTCAAGATACAACATATGGATCCTCAGTGTAACCGTTAAAAACATATACATACATTTATATAGAGAGACATTATTTTTATAGAGAGAGAATATTTTAATATATTAGACATTTGTATATATATATTTCCATATTCATTTGCATGCAAAATTTTTCTCAGTACTTAAATGAAAATAGAGTAGTAGAATTAGTACTATGAAGGTGCTTTTAAACTATTTTCATGTAAGAAAGACATAAGCTGTGCTGAAAAACTCATGTAGGTTGATAGAATTGCATTTATATGAAGCATAACTATAAATCAATGAGATGAAAATGTTTCTACACCAAAAGCATTCCTGTTACAATGCCTGTGTTTAGAGAAATGAAAGCTGCAAGTGGGAATGATCTATCCAAATATAAGCCTTCTGTTGTCATTCCGCTGTTGCTTTTTCTGGCCTTGCTTCTTTTAGTGCATAAATTCACTGGACTTATAATCGTAGGATAGTCTGGGTTGGAAGGGACCTTCAGAGGTCATTGAGTCCAACCCCCCTGCAGTGAGCAGGGACATCTTCAGCTAGACCAGCTTGCTCAGAGCCCCGTCCAGCCTGACCTTGAATGTTTCTAGGGATGGGGCATCGACCATCTCTCTGGGCAACCTGTGCCAGTGTTTCACTACCCTCATTATACAAACTTTCTTCCTTATATCTAGTCTGAATCTACCCTCCTTTAGTTTAAAACCATTACACCTCTTGCCTATCACTACAGGCCCTATTAAAAAGCCTGTCCCCATCTTTCCTACAAGCCTCCTTTAAGTGTTGACAGGCCATAATAAGGTCTCCCCACAGCCTTCTCTTCTCCAGGACAAACAACCCCAACTCTCTCAGCCTGCCTTCACAGGAGAGGTGCTCCAGCCCTTGGATCATTCTTGTAGCCCTCCTCAGGACCCACGCCAGCAGGTCCATGTCCTTCCTGTGTTGGGGGCTCCAGAGCTGGACGCAGCGCTGCAGGTGGGGTCTCACCCGAGCAGGGCAGAGGGGCAGAATCCCCTCCCTCGCCCTGCTGCCCACGCTGCTGGGGATGCAGCCCAGGATACGGTTGGCTTTCTGGGCTGCGAGCGCACATTGTTGGCTCATGTCCAGCTTTTCACTCACCAGTACCCCCAAGTCCTTCTCCGCAGGGCTGCTCCCAGTTCTTTCATCCCCCAGCCTGTATTGATACCGGGGGTTGTCCCAACCCAGGTGCAGGACCTTGCACTTGGCCTTGTTGAACCTCAGGAGGCTCACATGGGCCCACTCTCAATCTTGTCCAGGTCCCTCTGAATGGCATCCTGTCCCTCAGGTGTGTCACCCTCACCCCTCAGCTTGGTGTTGTTCCTGGCATTATGCATCCCTTTGGAACTTGTGAGGGTTTTTTATTGTTCGTTTGCTTATTTTATGTCTAACAGTTTGAAATTAATTTTGAACTTATATGGCTTTACAACCATGTGAAAATATTAGCTAAACACAAGCTTCAAATATCTCATTCAATTACATCTAAATTTAATGATGTCATAATCCTTTATGGCTGACATCATATTGTAAAGTCACAGAGTACTAACTCTACTGCCTCTTGAAAAGCCAGGATCAAAACAACAATACATTATTGTAATATTGGAGACCAATAGCAATACAATTCAGGTGCCAAGATGCCATAAGTGTCTTGCTTATGATATTCTGATTGTATGCAAGCCAAATAGTTCTTGCTTCATTAAAGATACTACACATGTTTTAAAAGGTCTATATAACCTATATCAAAGAGATTTACATCTTGCATTTTTTAATGCTAGATTTGGGTTTAATTAACACTAGCAACTATTTGTAATAATCTACTAGATGTGAAACTGGTTTTGAGAGCTACAAGAAAGTAAAAGGCTTTCAGAATAGCATCAGAAATGGTGCATCGCTTCTTTCCACTCCATGGAAACTCAACAGCACTAGTTTCACCAGTTTCAATAGCATAATGGAAACTTAATAGTTTCCACCCAATAACTATAGTTTCATATTAATTAAAAAGGGATAAAACATTCAAGTCCACTTATGCAGCCTTTAGCTTTTTCTGTACTTCTGTCCTCCCTGATTCTCCTCATCCTCCAAACTGTTACACATGAAGCGAACACGTCTTCTAATCAGAAATACCACAGAAATTACAGCATACTACTCCCCACCCTCCACTTGAACAACCTAAAATATTCCTGTTAGCACAAGTAGAAGAGGGAAATGCTGGCATCGTGTGATGATGCAATATACAGCTGGTAAAATTATAAATGCCTCCGAGAAAAAAAAACCAAACAAATAGAACAAACTTATTTTTAAAACTATGCTGTGCTCTCTTCTGCAAGCCGTATTTATTCTGTGCACAGAGAAATCCCAAAAGGTGTCTTCTCTTTACTGCATAACTTTACTGCAATGATAACCCTCTAATGGATGGGTACAGACTCACCGGGTCTGCTGTGCTGGAAAGTTTATCTGACATTTTTTCTTTTACCTACAACATACCAAACCTTCTTGCAAAGCCTTTGGCAAGTCATGACTTGATGCAGAAAGAAAAGCTTCAAAGGAATTTGAATCCACCATGAAAGCAGGGACAGGTAATTCACTCTATTAGTTGGATGATTCATGAAATAGATCTCTAGCTAGATCCAGATTACATATGGGCAAGTAACACAACCTAAAAAAATCTATATTATCTCCCTAAAATGAAGACTAGAATGACCATTTATCTATGAAGAGAAAACCAGAAATGCTATGTCTTCTTACATTCTTCATAAAGCCGCTTATAGAAATCCTGTTTCCTGTTTTCTCAGAGATCACCTGTGACAGCTCTAATAAAAGGAAAATTCAAACATTCACATTTAAAATAATGGTTTTTATTTAGGAAGTAGGAAACAGAAAAACCAAAACTACAATAAGATTCCCACACCCCCACCGACATTACTGACACAAAGTCACAGAGACCACGAATTTTCAAGGTACAAGCAGAGAACTAGGCAATTATGCGGTATTTAAAATGTGCTAATTATAACATGCAGGTTGGGAGAGATACCTAATCTTATACTTCAGAGCTCATGTCAGCCTCAAATTCATATTGGTGAGGCCAAGATCTACAGCGGGAGAACAAATGTGGCTACTACATGACACTGCAACATTTGCCTACTGCAGGATTCACACACTCTCTCTGGGCTGTTACTAATGGGAGAAGAGAAGACCTCCTGTCTGATTCCTATGAGCAACTCCAGCAGTGAGTCAAACCTGCCACCAAGAGTCTGTATAAATTTGGCCGTATCAATTCTCTGTATTCCTCTCTTCTGCCCAGCTCCTGCAGATCTTATCCATGGAGATTAAGATCTCTGCCAGGGGTTCCGCTACACATTTGTACAGTACTGATCACAAGACAGCTGGGATTTCAGCTAGCTGCCACAGTGCTATTGTCATAGAAATGATAAATAAAAAAAATGCATATAGTTTAAGTAGCGAATATAGTAAGAATCCATCACGGACTTGAGAAGACACTTTTTGGCATATTAAAGGAAGAGAATTTCGAGGTAGCAAATTGGACCTTCCATCTCAGTATTAAAAAAAAAAAAAAAGAATATTCTCATTTGTTCATTTTCAAAGCCAAGTAGAGGAGGTGCTGGAGAGCTGTAATAATTACAGTCATGGTTTTGGCTCCTAAAGATCTCTGCATTTACCTCAGGAAACTCCCGATATCATGTTAAAAATAGCACCTTGGTTACAAAACACCAGTAGGGCAGAGAAAATTTACCAAGAAAACAGAAACAATGTTGTTACACAGAGACCACATCTACACTGCACAACTGTAGGCAGAATAGATTTAATGGTAACTGCAGCATGAAGACAGTGTTAGTTTCACATACCTGGGAATTTCAGTGCCTACTTGGTGTATCTGTCTGCACTATCCCACCAAATAGCCTGTTACTGAGCTATTTCTCAAGTCCCTAAAATAAAGGAGCCCAGAAGTTCCTAAAGAGGCTACAGAGGTAGCACTGCAAGGCCAAGGGCAGCACAGAAAGATTCCTCCAAAGATGATGGAAGTGCATTGGACTCTGACCATAATATGGCTTAGTGAACAAAACAAGGAAGACTAGAAGACATCTTTCAATACAAACCATTAAGGGAAATTAAAAGGAAAATAATATAGCAGATGAATGAAAAAGAATTAATCTCAGAGAAGGCATGACAAAATATCAAGTCAGTTTTCACTTTTGCATTAAACAGAAGTTTAATTTCAATAAAGAAGTAGTTTTGCTAGTTGTAGACCAGTAAATTACTTCATTTTTTTTATCAGCAGTCACACAAAATCTGTTCGGGACTCAGGTGCGATCCCAAGACACCACAGTACGCTGTACTAAATCTAGTCTCCACTCTCTGGGCCAAGCGTAGCTAACACATAAGATTATGGCTGCAATAAACGAGGACAGCCATTAACCAGCTAAAGATGATTCATGTCCCATTACATCCCTTGCCACCCTCCATGCATTAACAGCTGATGAGCAAGTTCCTGGGCTGTTCTAATGGCAACCAAGGAGTCCCCCCCCATCCCTGGGAAGGCAACTAAGCCATCTTCACAACTGCCACCACTGTCTCAAGATCTGAGCCCCATATTCACTTTTTTAGATCACCATAGATTTTCTTTACGTATCACATCTCTAACACTCAGATAAGGTTATCCCATCATACCGCAGCTCATGCACGCTTCCATAGTATAATGTTGATGGCAAGACCTTTCTGCTGAACGCAGAATTAAATTAAGGTGTTTCTGTGGCTTGTCACAGTCAAGGGAGCAATGTTAGACAGAGGCAGGCAACAACTTCAACCTTTTGGCCCTTGAGATGATGGAGAAACCACATAGCCTATGCCAGGCTCAGTGAAAAAACAAGTGTTTGTAGTCTCTGTTTTTAATATTTTGCACACATGCACTTGCAGGTCCAGATCCTATACTACTGGAGGCAGAGGACTAGACTCTTTCATAAGCACTCAGCTCATGCAAGAGAAATAAATAAGCTCCGTCAGCCACAAACAAACTGTACACTGGGATGTGATTCTAGAGTTGCGTCCTGTTCCTTAAACGCAGAGGGTAAGTATTGTTAACATGTAGGAGCCACCTCTCAAAACACAGTCTTGAACTCAACGTACAGTAACTCTTTTGTAGTCTCTGTTTTTACAGAAAGAGTTTCAGAAATACAGAGAGAGTACCTTGTGTAGATATAGCCATTTTTTTCTGACCCAGTAAACAAGAACAGACGTATCACATCATACAGCAGCCTCAGCAACAGGCCCCTCCAAGCAAAGGCTCTTTGGAGTTTTAGGCCCTGAGAGAAGTCACACCTCACCCTGCTCTCTTTGCCTGCCCGTGTATGTAGCAACAGTCAATTGGCAGATGACAGTCAACAGCAGGCCACAGTATGCCCAAGTAGAAGAACGGTTTTTACATTGGACTGTTGAGGTGGATATTGCCATGAGAGAGCATGATGCTGGGACCAAGCTGATCTCCCATGCAGTACACCACTCCCAGCAGCTATGTGTAGGTCTTGCTTTATGTTTCTTTTCATATGTATTTATCTATGTTTTGGTCATGTAGAAAAAAATCACTTGTTAGTACTGAAATGGGCATAACAGTCTAGCAGAAAGTAAAAAGACCTAAGTTTGAATCTCTGCACAGCTGTAGACTGCTTGTGTCAACCTGAGCAACGTTTTCCAAAGTGACACCTAGCCAGCATAAATGAAGCACTGAGTCCAGAACCTTAAGCAGAATAGCTATCTCCATCTCTGCACAGCCCATAAATCATCTGCTCAAAGATTGTAGTACACAATCCGCTCTTTCCACTGAAGCTGTGCCATTAAGCAGAGATAACAAACGTCAACAAAAATGAACTTTTTCAGAGAGAAAAGGCAAAATTCTCCAGCTTAGCAATAAGAGAACTTGTGGAGGGCACCGAAGTCACAGTTTCCAGCCTCTGCTCCTGATTCATTTTTTAACCTTTTGTCAAAGACTTTCATGTGAACTACAGAAATTGTCTAGACCGAAGGAAACAGAATCCAGGTCAATTCCCTTCCCAACTACATTCACTCTCACTTTGTAGTCAAATAAAACTTTTCTTGTTTCTAGCTCAAAAAGACACAATCTCAAAAAAAAAAAAAAAAAGAGCAACTGGCATGCTATTCCCATTGTATAAACCTGAAGAATTAATACAGCAATCTAGCTGACAATGAGGAAAGAAAAAAAGAATTCATTCTGAAAAAAGACCTTTAATCATTAAAGAAATCATTCAATCTCCAGCAATAAAATACAGTTTCCTTAACAAGGGCAGACTACCACTTCTCAGTTTTGGCCACTGTGTCCTAACCATGGCAAAATAAATCCTCGGTGGAAGAACCACCAGAAAGAATATAATGAGATGAGAACTAAAGCTATTAAAAGCACAAAACAGTTAACTTCAATAACAGTAATAATAAATTATCAAGTCATAGTCAACCAATAATATTAAGTCTTCAGTAGATGATCCCTGAAACACCTGAACCTCCAGCAGCGCTTGAAAATTTACAGCAATTTAAGAGTCAGAGTCTTCTCGCTTATGTGACTATATTAAGATTTTCTTTAGTGCACCCATTCCTAAGCATGGAAGAACATGAAAGTTAAATTCAAATTAATCCGCACTGGCATGCGGCAATCTAGAATGACTTGAGAAGTCACAGCCTAAAGAGAAAAAATAATGGGATTAATCCTGCATGTCTTATATATATTTCTCTTACAATTAGTTACATTGGGACAGCA
>VZTV01070310.1:0-16240 GCA_013400875.1 Anhinga rufa | reverse complement strand
CGCCGCAAGCCGGGCGGGAGGGCCGGGGCGGCGGCCTCCCCGCTGTTCCTGTAGCTGTATTCCTATCCCTGCAGCCGGCAGCGCAGAGCGGGGCGGCCGCCGCTGCCCGTCGCTGCGCGGTGGCGGCTCCGCTGCCCGGCCGGAGGGCAGGGGAGGGGAGAGCCGCCGCGGCCGCCGGCGCTGGGCGCACACGGGAAGCCGTCCCTCTGCCCGGCGGGGGCGAAACCGGAGACGTGCCTTTGGCTCATCGGAGCTACCGGTTCCGCAGCTCCAGGTCGCCAGCGACCACCCGCTAGCACAGTGTGCTCGTCCCCCGGCTGTTTGCCTGCCCCCTCGCCGGGGAGGCTACGGTATTAATAGCTAACTGCTGCTTGCCTCCACACCAGCAAGCCCCGGCATCCCTCCACCGCCTCCCCCACTTCCACAGGGGGAGAGCTCCGTACCGGAGCACCCCCTGCCCACGATTCGCTTCAGCACCAGCAGGCGAACCCCTCTCAATACGGAATCACACCGATTTGAGAGGAGGTACACAACAGGTCAGTCTCTTCCATTCCTATTAGATGGGGACTCTTGTACTAAATGAGATCATTTTCCTTAGATAGTCTCAAGACAGAAATGCAACATTAGCGTGACCAGTATTAGGAACAATGAGGGACCTGTTAATTAACATACCAGAATTATCTTAAGTACTAATTATCCAGTGCAAGCAAGAAGTAACAAACGCTGCGGATCACGCCGCAGTACGTGGTCACCCGTGAGGCTGGGTTATCCTGCCTGTGTGCAGAAAGCCCGGCAGATCACCAGGACTTAACTACTCTGAAGCAAACGCGTGTGAGCATTCAAACCCTGCAATATCTTCGACATACATCTCAGTATCTTCATAGAAGTAGATGATTTGGCTTACGGTTTGGGGTTGTTACTTTTAAATGAATCATAAGCAAGACCCAGTAATCAAGAGAGAAGGCAGGCAACTGTCCTGCCAAGAGGCGGAATGACTTCTTCCTTTCCATCAGTTGGTACTCCATAGAAACAGTAAAAACTACGGATACTCAAACACATACAAAAACAGCGCCAATAGAAGCTGCAGTAAACTCTGCCAACGAAGCTCAGAAAACAAACTGCCTCCTCAGTCTTCTAAGCCTCTCTGAAAACCAACTGAAAGTTCGGCCAATTTGTAAGTACTTCCCCAGTGATACACTAAAGGAGGCTAGCCCAACGGAGCTCTTGGAAATCAGAAAATGTAACACAAATATTTGAACAGGAAAAAGAGTACACATTTACAATTTCAGAAAAAAAATATTTTTTAGTAATACAGGAAAGTTGATGAACAATTTCAAACTTCATAAGAGACCAAATATCGCCACAATGTACTAGTACAGCTCCATCATGTAAGTCGATTACCCAGCTTGGTCTGTGATTTGTCTACAGCGTCATTCATTTCCCTATCTTTGTACTTCGGTGTTACAGCTCCACATTTGGCAGCAACCGACAGCAGTAAGTGCATATCGCTGAAGTCTCTAATAACAGTGTTATCTAGACTTGCTTTAATCTTTCTGAACTCTGCCTGCAGTCACAAAATACAGATTCTTCAGCCCTGGCAATTTAGGCAGAATCCAGGACTCAGCCTTGGACTTCTCAATTTAAAGCAAAACTTATCTGAAATCAATCCAGAAAGGGATGCGTAACAACCATTAATAAGTCATATTTTCCATGGAAGTTTATAAAATATTAATGAACAACTAACTGCTTTTATAAACAAATATGAACAGTACTTCTTACTAATGACTGTCAGCACATCCATAAGTGACATAAAGGTTTGAAAAAAGATGGCTAATGTGTCTCACAAGCCTAATGGGTTGGTTGTAACAGCACATAATTGAGTAACCTTTTATTACAGTAACTATTAATAGTTCATTAGCCCTTTGCTCCCAACAGTTTTCCAATCATGTTTAAAATATAATTTAATTTAAAACTACATTCTCCTACTACCGAAGCTGCACTCCTCAATGGCAGAACAGTAATTCCCTATCTCCTCATTTGAGCCTTGATTTTACTGAAGTTGGTGTTAAAACTCTGTTTGACTTCACAGCAAAACCTCCAGATGCTTTAATACATTAAAAATACACCTGCTTCTGTTTCTCTCGTAATAATATTCTGGACTGGTCTCTTTAGAAGTCTTCTTTTAGGAGTTGATACCTTCAACAAAGTTGGAGGTATCCAAGCATATGGCATTTAGAAACTGGTTGGTTTTGTCATTTTGATTTATTGTACAGCATTACAATCCAGATGAGACCCCTTTGTGCAAGGTATTATACAAAAAACATAAGCAGTCCACTTTTATAATTTAATTGGAACAAAACCAGGAAAAAGAACAATAGGAGAACAGCAATGCTGCCAGTCTCACATTATAGGTGAGGAGAAAAGTAGGTGATAAAACTCCTAAGTGGTTCTTTTTTGGAACATTTAAATTATAGGGGAGCACAAGGTCTATGAGATTTGTTCTCTTAAATCACAGTGGTGTTTTTGAAAGTTCTACTTCAGGTGTTAAGCTTGAGGCAATACAATCTACCACGCAGGTCATTAAACTAGGTGTCTGACTTTATCCTTGTCCAGCTACTCATCTGCTATGTCATGCTATGCAAATTCTTTCACTTCCGTTTCACTCTAGTTAATGGAAGAAAATAATTTCTTAAAATTTGTATAGATCACAGGCTTCAATATGAATTGCCACCAACCAACTACATTACTGTAGTAAGACACCGTTTCAACCATTGCTGAGAAAATATTAACCTCATAACCCAGTAAATACAGACACCACTTATCTTGCATTAAAGCATTCTGTAAGGAAAGTAATTCAAATAGTATTTCTTACCTATCATTACAGTTCAGGGAAGGGAGATGATGGAAAGAAAGATATGTTCAAGAACTACATTTTTATTGGTGCATTTTGATGCGGGCTAAAACATTTTTAATAGCGAAAGGGTCCTTGAAGAAAGCAGTAGCGAAACATCAGAACCAACAGTATCTACATCCCATTTTACAAGAACAGGTTTCTTACACCTTGTTAGACATCAGTGGAAAAGCTTAACTTTTAAACATTATTTTGATTGCATTCTATCCAGATTCGTAGCTGAAGTCCTATTAGTTTGTGGAGATATAATCTTCATTATTACGTAGTCTGAGTAAATTTTCTTCTATTATTTCTTCCCTCTCACCCCCAATGATCACATCTTTTGTTTGGAAAGATGATAAAAATTCCAAAGGCACTCAATAAGCAACACAGCCTTTTGCATTGTGGAGAGAGATGACCAAATACATGTAGAAAAGTCTGAATTACCCTGAGTAGGTAATTTTTTGAAAGCTCTCATATCTGGGTCTGCACACACATGAATCAAAAACTGTCTCTGAGCAGAGATGACCCCCTTCTGCAAATGAGCTCCTCCAAACATTTCAAGTTACGACGGTGATTTTTTTAGCTCCCCAAGACAGGTAGCTTTCTGTATTTTGAAGGTAAAAGGTCATTAGTTCAGTCCCCAGGGAAGTGATCTGATGATCTTTGGTATCTTTTGTCCCTAGTCATCTCTCTCACTAAATTTAAACCAATCTTAAAACTTTTATTAAATCATAAAAAGACATATGCAGGTATCGCAGAGATGCCTTTGCATATTCTAGAGCTGGGTTTTGAAGCAAGGGATTTGTTATATGGATGTTGTAGATAATGAACTGAATGCAAAAAAAAGGGGGGGGAATAGGAAAAAAGCTGAATGGATGAAGAGTGGAGTGGGAGGAAAACAAGAGAAAAATAAAAATTGTTTTTTTCCTTGTTACGCTAGGATACATTGTCATGATCTTTATTCCTCTGGCATTTTCTCTCTTCCCAGCTACTCTTACTCTCTCTGTCTTGCTTTCTTCGGGTCCCTATCTGCACTCTTCCTTTTCTGTCATTCCCTGTCATCTTTCTCATCCCTCATTTAAAAATAACCACTTTTAAGTTTACACTAGTTCTGTTACACATCACCCTTTGTGACATTTTTATGAATCATCAGTTCATTTAGGTTATGCAGGACTCCTAATTTTTCACTGCTTGGCAAAGACTGCTCAGCAAAGCATCAACTACAGTGAAATTCAGGCCCGTACCACCCTACTGCAGCCTCCTAAGGAGGAAAAGTAATGCAGTGGTCGACTCACAGACATTTGATGGCATTTGGATAACTAACATCCATGAAGCATCATTTCAAAGTCTTTTACCCTGCACTGAAAAGAAGAAATTAAACAATACAGAAGACACAGAAACAAGAGTGAGTGCATGTGTACTATTTCAAGTTAAAAACTGAACTGGATCCTGTCTTCTGGATTGAGCTCTCGCTGCACATGAAGGAATGAGAAAACACCTCATGCACAGGGAAGAGAACAGAGCTAGCAGGAACATTAAAACATCCAATGGAAACTTATGTATAAAAGCAACCTGCAAGAGACAGGGGCACATGGGTGCATGTCATCTTCTCCTTCAGCACCAGATTCATGCCTTAGAAGACATTTGCCACCCCCCTTATAGAGTTGCTATAAAATTTATGTCTGTATTTTTTATTTCCAAATGGTATTTTCCATTCTCAGTGTTTGCCAGGCTTACCTTGTCCATTTGTCCTTCCAAAATGTTCTTCTATCCAAAACATCTAAAATCACTTTATACTTTAATTGATCTCTGCTATGCTGTTTTATTAGTAATTTTTTTGCACTGGTGTCATTTAATTTTTCTGGCAGCATTACACTGCACTATTTATTTGCCACAAAACTCTCAGTTAATCCATCTCAAGTGAATCATGTGTGACCAGAATATTCACCAGTATGAGTAGAAGATGCAACATATGGTCCTTTGCAAGTGGCACATCTACAGTTACTCAAATAAGCATTATGTTATGTTCTTTTCAAAGCTGTCGTGTGTCTACCCCCAACCCCCCAATAACAACCCTGTCCCTAAGCAACCTCAAGTATCTTCATTTCTGGGTGTTAAACCTCAGATATATTTGAAACATCTCCAGAGACTGTGGCCCACTCAATCTTTTTATGTTCAGAAGCAAAAAAAAAAAAAAAAAAAAATCAGTAAACATGACATCATTTGTCATATCTAAAAATCTTGGCTTTCTCAACCCAGTTCTCAGTGCTGTTTTTTCTATCCTTAACTACAATAATACTAATCATTGTACTATGTCAACCAAAAACTGATGTAGCTGAATATCCTATTTCCAAATACCATCCAGCTCTGAACATTTAGGGACAAGAATAGTCCTTCTGCCAGGCTTTGCCTGGCAAAGCTTCAACACATTTAATGACTTAAAGACTTTCTGTGTCAGAGGTTGCAACCAAGCAATTGCTTACACTGGCTATGTAAGCAATTACAAATTCACAAATTAATCCCTTTTTGAACTTGTACTTTCTCACATTCCAAGGGAACGTGAACAATCACTGTGCAGTCATCTTTCCATCTGCAATTGTTTAGGCCTATCATATTCCTTCTTTGATGGCTCTTGGCCAATCCGAGTCTCTCATATGCAGTCCCTTCTCACAGGAAAGGAACTCCATACTTCAATTACCTTTTGTCCTCTCCTACTTTCACCTTTTTATTTTTCTTTTTGAAATGGGATGACGTGGCAGCCCAGATTGGTGCATCATTTCATACTCCTATCTCGTTCTCGGCTCCTTCCTTTATAATTTCTAACACTGTCAACTTTCTTGACATCCACCAACCTCAAGTTAACCTCAGCAAACCAGTCACAAAGATCTCCTCCTCAGTTACATAAATATAAACCCTGGTAATAAACTAGCTGTAGTTTTGTCTGTCTTCCTAGGTGTAGGCTGCCTCACATTTTGCTATTTCATCACCTTGTCATTCAAGGTCATGGTATCTCCAACCTTTTGCAGTTAACTTTAGAAATTAATATAGTGAATATGGTATCCTCACTATTTACATGCTTTTCTGATCATGTCTACATATACTGAACAATGCAGATCCCAACCTCCCCTAGTCATTACTCTTCTTTTTGGAAACTAATGATTTTTTTCCTATTCTTCATTCTGTCTGAACCAGTTCTTAATGCATGAATGGAGCTTCTCCTTATGAATAACGGGTATCAAGAGCCTTTGGAGAGCAAACTCCTAGGAAGGCTTTGCAGCCCAAGTGCCAAATAAACCCAGCATCAACTGTACCACCATTATCCATATGTTATCTGATGTTTCAAAAAAATTCAGTACATGGGTAGAAAGTGACTTGCTTCAATTGCTCATAAGAGAACTATTTATCTAGATAGAATTTAGAAGAAATAATCACCCTCTGTATTACAGGAATAGAAGGAAAATTAGAAATGCGTATTTTTAGGCTTCCTATAAGGAATTTTTTCTTTCTGGAGGCTTACAGATTTGTTTTGTTTCAGAAGAATGGACACTGAGGCGTTCAAGAGCATTATGTCAAAGTCAAGACAGGTAATAAAAACCACTATTGAGTTAAGGGATAGAACCTCAGAAGTGACTGAAAACTCAAAACGGTGACCAGAGACAATGGAACATTAAAGTAATTGTCCTTTTTAATCTGAATTGATAGTTAGAAAAAATGGATGACTTCTGTAGGCTCAGTTTACTGTTCAATCAGAAAGTGTAAAGAATCTGGATGCTGCTGCTTTATTGGTTTAATGCTAGGTAGGACAGACACCTTTGAAGGACAATGCTGGTGAAATCAGTTGGTTTAATTCTTCCATTTCCCAATCAACATTATCCCAGTGTTTTTAAAGATGAATTTTGGCCAGCTGTCCTTCAGCCAGTGGTTAGAGTAAATGCACAAGACCCTCTGTTGATGTTCTTTTGCCAAATTCACGTCCAAGCATGTAATTCAGCTGAAACATGGATTCTACAATTTGAGACTGTTGAAACAATTTTATGGATAACACCTTCTTTCATCAGGTACTGCAGCCACAGCTTAAGCAAGCCAACATTTACAATAAAATACCTGGAGTATGTTAGCAATTCATTATCTTTTTTAGGTAGATGAAAAAGTCTTCAGTTTTGGGTGTGTTTTTGTTTGGTTGGTTTTGGTTTGTTTGGGTTTTTTTAACGATTTGATAACATCCAGGAGTAAATTCTTCTCTGGTCCATTCACTGCATAAAAACCCACAATAACAACCTCCCTGAAACAAACAAAAAAAGCCCTTGTGCTACTTTTAAACAAAACTGACTGCATAACAAGAAAGCTTTCAGTCCAGCTTGGTATTATAACAACTCTCACGCTATAAGAGGGGATGGAAGCTTTTGTTTGATTGGGCCTGGAATATCATGCTGGTCTGCACTGCAAGAATGTCTAACAAAAGTAAGCAACATATTAATACTTCCAAAACACTTTTCTTTTTGTTTTTTAAAAAAGAGAAATACTTACAAAAGTTATCTAAGTAATCCAAAAGGAAGCCTGCAGAGGAAGCAATGGATTAGAGCCAAGAGTTATTTCAACAGCCAGTACAGTACCAGCCAGCACAGCTCACCCAGTATGATTCAGACATTTATAGGCAAGTCTTTAGTCCTTCCTGTAGCACTCCTCATTTTAGAGCTACTGAAAAGAATATTTCAAAAAATAAACTTCAGACAACTTATAACCCTTTTTCTTTTAAATAAAGGAAAGGTTGGCACTCAAAAATAAAAAACACTTTAAGAATCTCACATGCAGTTCCAACCAGGTTCGTTCCTTACTGAATAACAATATTCCAGATAGTATACCTTTGAGTCATATGCACATACTCTTCTGATGTGCAACTATTACATTCCTTGTGTTTTGTTCAGTGGAATACATATGCTCTATGGTCTTCAGCATAACAAATCAAGCTCACCCCCTTCCATCCTGGAACTGTTCAAAAGTGCAGAAGTATCAAGTTACAACATGGCAGTAAAGATCTTTTTTTTAATGCAGTCCCTTATCTCAATCTGTCATCCTGGGGTAGGCTTGTATCAGTTTCATCTTCCAAAAGGAGGTCAGAAAAGGATTTACAATTAGATTATAAGTACAATAGGCTTCCAAATAACCATTGGTTTCAGTCTGCTTGCATCAGTTAGCAACAGAAGTTCCTAGTTTACATTTTCAGAATCTGTAGCTCTAAAAATCACTTTAAAAATACCATTAAAACTTGCATTCTTCTGGGAACAGGCAGCAAATATTTCTTCCATCACACCTTTGTGGATCCAAAAATCAAAACATCTCAGTGTTTGACACAAGGCAGACATTAAGATGTTCAACACAGGTTACGAACATCCTTCAACATGTTGAGATGAAGCACAAATAAGTTCATGTTTCAAGCATGAAGCATTAATAGTTCATGCATGTGAGCGATTCAGATTCAACAGATCTGAATTGTCACTTGACTTAGACCTAGACTACAAAAATCTTAGTGTTTACTTCTAAAAATTAAGTGTCTTTGTCTTCCTGAAAAAATCAGCTCTTCCATTCTACATCATACCTGGCACAATTAGCAGCAGAGAGCCCTAATATGTCAAAGGAACAATAGCCTTTGAACACTGGCTGAAGAGAAAGGAATTACCTACTGAAAAGTTTCCTGAAGTCTGCAATGTAATTTGGAGCTTTTGCATCAAAACAATGACTGCAGGCCCATCAAGACATTGGTTTCAAAAATGAGAAACACAACCTAAGTGAGAATTATTTATATAAATGAAGAAAGGCCCGAGGGACCTAGGCTTGACCAAATCTCTGAATGGTCCATATAAATGAACAAATTCTCAGTTACTGAGATAATCAAAACCAATTGAGCACTAGCAAAGGGATTTAACAAATCAAAACAAGCTTGAAGCATAAAGTAGCATTAACTTTTAGAGAGACTTATTCTACCTAAAGAATTCTAAGTTGGTGAAAAAGAAAAAAGCCAAGGAAAATACTTTGGTACTTGTAGCATGAGGAAATGGAGCCTCAGTTTCACTGAGATTTTGCTTAGATTAAAAGGAGTTGGCCACTGAAGGTGTAAGCATGAAATAAGTTGGAGTGAAAACAACCAACATGAGGATTTTAGAGGGAAAAGTTATGCTGCTGGAAATATTATCATAACTGTGCAAAAACTCTGGATGACAACTTGATGTGATTGTGAGTTATCTGAGGCAAGGGAAAGTGTTGCTTCATTGTAATTCTGTGGGTTGATGGTACAACAGGTAGAAATAAAATGCTGTTACATAATTTGGAAGATTTCCAGTCTGGAAGCTGGCTTCAGATACAGTCAATTCTAGGCTCCAGTTCTAACGTTATTTACAGCATAATTCACAGCTTGCATTTTTATCAGCACAACACACACACACCCCGCACAGCTTCTTTAGCCCAAATAAAAGCTACAAAATGCATTTTGTAACAAGCACCCAGAAGTTCACTAGCCCACAGCTTTTACTCTAATGATCACGTGACAGGATTACAAAGATGCCAGGGCTTTTTTGACCAGAGGACTGCAAGTGAGAACATAATTTTAAGATTATTTTTTTTTTAATGTGCTCAAGTGGTTCCACCCTTCCTTGTATTGTCTTTTCTAATCACGTTCAGAACTAAACAGGACTCACATTGTCATTATGGCTACTGTTTTGTTTGTTGCCAAATTCATACCGGATGTCAGAAAAACAAACTATTTATTCCTTTGTTGGTCTTAAATAGCCTGCACACTAAGAAAAATAATTCTGTTTTATAAAATCACCTACTTTTGTAAAGCTCAAGACAAGAAAGTACATTAATTTCTATTTGCCTCAGCTAATGCCAGCTCACAGTATGTCCAGTCACAGAGTAAGTTACCACCAATTAGCAATACTACGAGATCTTCTAAAGAAACAAGCAGCTTAACTTCCCTGTATAAGCATCCCAGTTTACTTTCCTGTGCATTATAGTATTTGCTTCATACATGCTGGAACAGTCCCTTCCAAATTCCTTTCTTCCCTACACAGAACTTCCATAAAAACATTACTGGCTCCTGGGGTCTACAACAGAAAGTAAGAGCTCAAGCAACTGTTGGAATCCTTCCTGTTATTGAAATACCAAACACTACATGTTTAAAGAATAAAGTCAACTGCTGAATGATTTTACCATGGAAATTTCACAAGCAAAAGATATTCAGAAGTATAAATTTATGCACTAGATCTGCAGTACTAATCAGAGGGTTGGAACACAGGAAGTTCCACTTAAATATGAGGAAAAGCTTCTGTCCTGTGCGGGTGCCAGAGCAGTGGCCCAGGCTGCCCAGAGAGGCTGTGGAGTCTCCTTCCCTGGAGACATTCACACCCCGCCTGGACGCGGTCCTGTGCCCCCTGCTCTAGGTGTGCTGCTCACGCAGGGGGGTTGGACAAGATGATCTCTCAAGGTCCCTTCCAACCTCTCCGTTCTGCGATTCTGTGATCAGAAGGCATCAGTCCACAACAGGCTGGGGTGTAAGAGTTACAGAGATTTTTTTAAAATTCTATTGTTTTAGTTATCTCAAAATAGTCCATATAAGAGACATTGGTTCAGTTCCTTAGCCACAGCTTTAATGAATAAAATTACAATTTTTGAAATCCAACAACTTGGCCAACTACTTATTATGAAGTCTTGGAGGATATCTATTTTTCAGCCACTGAGGTGGCATCCAGACACTTTAAAGGCTGCTATTACTTGCGTTTGCCAACCTATACAGTTTCAAAAAAGCTACAAGATGATACAGGTTTAAGAGTAAGGTGCAATCCATTTAAATCATACCACATCTCTTCCTCCTTAGCACCTCTTTGTTGTGTGTTTTCAACTACCCAGTTTTATGGTGCTGGTTTCATTAGACAATTTCCTACATAGAATTACATGTTTAATGCCATCTTCACAGCAGGAACTCAGGTTAACCACAACCATAAAACAGCGCTAACCGCTAACCGCAACAGCCTATTTCAACACAACGGGGAGAAGGGCAACGAACTTCAGCTGAAATAAATCAGCACAGATCTGTTGAAATCATAAACGAACATGAGCCTCTATCAGCTAACATTACGAGTTCCTTTATTTAATGTCCTGTTCATTAAAAGATCTTCTAATTTTTTTGTAGTTATTGTTATAGGATGCAATTTGTTGCTCTACGATTTAGACAGGTCCCTAGTGAATGCAAGGTGTCCAAGCTGGCTGCATTTCCAACTGGCAAGGTAGCTATAAGATACTCCAAAGTCAGTTGTACAGGAATTGTAGAAACCAATTCCCCGTTTAGAGCCAAGAATGCACCATCTGCGAGTGGAGAAAACAAGACAGAGTTGAATCCTTCTGTCAGCCTTTTAGTTAGTGGCAACTACTGAAGGGACTACAAAATCTGACGAGGACAATTCACAAAGGCTAAACAACTTGGATGGTGTTTCTACCTAGGTGTTGATAAAGAAGTGCTATATAGACCATAGATCCTAATTTGTCAAGTGTGGAATTTGCAGCAGACACTGCTTCTCTGTAGCTTCTAAATAACACAGCTATTTTAGCAACAAAAGTTCTGCTCAAGGCTTACACGTTATTTACAACAGGCTCATGCTTTCCCCCCAGGGCCTGCCTCAAACTTCTGTTTCTTTCACCAGGGTGTTAGAAAGGTTTCACTGTAAATGCTTCAGAAATAAAGTTTTCAGCTCCAAGAATTAATGTCAATTCTTGTGGGTCACTAACACCACGGAAAAGTAGTGTGAAGTGTCACTACTAGTAAGTTCCTACCTGACGACAGCCCTTCTCCTGCATCTGGACTTCTCAACTGAAGTCCCTTAGGAACAAGATAATACAGAATTAAGATTCGCATACTGATTTGCATGGTAAACAATCCATACAAAGAACATTTTAAGCTCTTGCAGTGGAAAGTAAAGAGCAACGGGTAGACAGACGGTGGAGGATTATGAGAAAAGACAGGAAAACAACTCATCCTGTAAGCAAAGGGAAAAAACAAGGTGTAGTAAAAATTTTACATTTCGTATTACATGTTCACCAGTGACACAAGATACAACTCCATGCTTTGTTTGTTTTTTCTCTCAACGGAAGGACTGCTGGAAGGACTAAAGAGAAGCATCTAATATGCTGTTTATTTTCTGGTGATATTAATTTATTTTACTTCCTGCTGTAAAAGACTTGGGGAAAAAAACCAACCATGTTTCAATGTAATTTTTCCCCCAGCTCAAGCAGTTTCCACCAGTTTTAACTTAGATTTACCTATTGTATGCCAAGCATTATTTCATTAAAATGCTGTGTTCTGAGGATGACTCATCAGTCAAATAATATTTCTGTAAAATATCTGCAGAACTCAGTGATGCCAGGCAGCAGAATATATTGCTAGCTGTTAAGAGCGGTAATAATTCTAGTTGTCATTTTTGATGATAGGAAAAATAGGTAGCCATAATTTGGGAGTTATCATCACTGGGTTTTTTGTTAAGCAGGACCTTCTGTTCACTACTCAGAATCTGAACACAAGTTCATGATTATCCGTTTCTCTCCGTAGAGCTGTTTGCATGCTTGTAAGTGCATGCTGGTATCAAATGGCATTTAAAACACTCAGCATGCACCAAAAAGGTGATTTTGGTGTTTTGTAGTAGGACATCCGTTGGTAACATGTTTTAAGGTCAGTTTGTGGCACAGAGAAGAACTCGTGAGACAGGCAATACTTCTTCTATGGTGCTAACAACTTTGATTTGTTGAAATTTCCAGAAAAGTCAAATGGACATCATCCTATAATACCTCTACCATCTTGAAAGTTCAATTGCAAGGTCATTTTTACAAGGCCTGAACATAGAAGTTCAATGTTCTTAAATCTTCAAGGGCAATATAAATGCCAAGCCCCTCAGAAAACTTTGGGAAAAGTGAGCCAGTCCTCCTGGACTCACTTTTATATTTTTTTTTCCATTCCTTGTTATATTTTCTTATTAGGAATTATAGGAAATAACTTTCCTTGTTATTGTTTTGTTATTTTCTTTAAAGCAAAACAATTTAATAGCTGTGACAAACACAAAGAAAGAGTAAAAGTAAAGTGCTGCAAGCTTCCTTCATTAAAGCATGTTTTCCAGTCCTCTATGTCTGCTAATAGAGCCCAGGAATATCTCTACAATGCCAACATTGCTTCATTATTTTTGTTTTGTTTAAATGAGGCAACATACATCAATCCAGCAGCAAGAAAGAAATAATTTTCTTTCTCCTCTGACATGTAGGTATATGCAATGGAATAGCTTACATTTTGGCTAACAGATCAAAATGTTGTCAATATGTGGTGGGCTGACCCTGGCTGGACACCAGGTGCCCACCAAAGCCGCTCTATCATTACCCCTCCTCAGGAGGACAGGGGAGAGAAAATATAATGAAAGGTTCATGGGTTGAGATGAGGACAGGGAGATCACTCAGCAATTACTGTCATGGGCAAAACAGATTGACTTGGGGAAATGAGTTTAATTTATTACCAATCAAAATGAGAGTAGGATAATGAAAAAATGAAAAACAAATCTTAAAACACCTTTCCTCTACCCCTCCCTTCTTCCTGGGCTCAACTTCACTCCTGATTTCTCTACCTCCTCCCGCCAAGCAGCACAGAGGGTTGGGGAATAGGTGTTGCGGTCTTCACCACATGCTGCAGGGGAATCTCTGCTCCAGTGCCTGGAACACCTCCTCCCACTCCTTCTTCATTGGCCTTGGTATCTGCAGGGCTGTTCCTCTCACATATTCTCACTCCTCTCTCTGGCTGTAGTTGCTGTTTCGTTTTTCCCCCCCTTCTTACCTACGTTATCCCCGCGGCGCTCCCACCCTTGCTGCTGGGCTCAGCCTTGGCCAGCAGCGGGTCTGTCTTGGAGCCGGCTGGCATTTGCTCTGTCAGACACGGGGGAAGCTTCTCACAGAAGCCTCCCCTGTAGTCCCCGCTACCAAAACCTTGCCATGCAAACATCAGCACTGTCACAGTGAGACAAAACAACACTTTGTTGATCAAAGGCTAGAGAATATTACTACTTTGGACAATAGGAAGCAGAAAATATTTCAAATTAATTCACATCTGCTGTTAAGAAGATACTAATTTATTCAAATCAGTTTTTAAAAAATGAGAGAAGAGACCCAGATATGACTAAAATAACTACATTATTTCTTTTAAGCCATTAACTTTAGGCAACATGCAGCACAAATACAATGAATAGCTCACTGAGAAATATTAATTTCTTTCCTGGGACAATTTCAACAAAGATTAAAAGCATCAGTCACAAATCTGATTTTAAAGTCTTTGCCTAAAAACTAGGTGGTTTTCCCCCACGCTTTTCCACAGAAAAGGCATTTTAATAAAAAAATAATAAATTATCAAAATATTATTTGATTGCCACCATGCTAACAGAGTTTTTCTAATTAAGTGGTACTTTTAATGCTGTATATTTATGCTATATTACTTCTAAACTGCTTGACCTTCTTACAGTGAAATAAGAACAAATCGGTCAGTTAAAGGACATACCTGGTTGCAATAAAGAAGAATCAATCTGTGGACTAGTTTAGAAAGAAACTAATCCAAGAGTAGGTTCACAACCCTGTAGGATATTAATAAGACTTTGAGACTGTAGTAAGTCTATTATGCTTTTAAAAACAAAACCAAAACAACATAAAAAAGAAAAACCCCACTCCTTTCCTGTATCTCAAAACGTAAGCTTTTAGAAAATAACTGAAACATTACTTTCAACCTTTAAGCCATCTTTAATGTATACCCTAAATCAAGACAAAAGATGTCACGATTCATATCCATCTTCATGAACTAGAAATAGAATATCTTTCATATCAGGTAGGATATACAGTTCTTGCACTGTTTCTGTGTTGGAGAGAGTTACAAGGTTGAGGAATACCTCTTGTTCTGCAGCTGGAGTTTAATTTGGTTAAATAAAGTTTCTTTCCTTGCTTTGTTTATTGGACAAGGAGCTGAATTATGACTTCTCTTACAGCAATACAGCCACTCACAATCCACAGAAGGGGTCACCTTAGACAGTAGGTGCTCCCCCATACCTATTCCTTATTACTTGATTGCCAAGCAAGGTATCTGGATCAGATAACTAAGATAAAGCCCTCCCCAGTCTGTGTGTCGGTCTGTCCTTCCCTAATGATGGCACTGCCTCAGAGAGAGATTAATGATCCTGCTTACTGCTTTGATCAACAAAGCAGGCTTCTCTCCCTCAGGCAGCAGAGGTTCAAACAGCTCAGTTTAGTTTCTGCTATTGACTTCAAGAAGGAGCATTATATAGGCATCAGGGCAGAAGAATTACACTTCCTTAAGACAGAGCTTACAACTAGAAGAAAGAAAAAAAATAAAGAGGGCAAAGCTCCAGATTTTAGACAGGAATTTAGGGAGCACTGAAGTTTGATGCTGCAGTAGGAAATATACAACCACCTTGTAAAATGGGCCTATCTTAAGAAGTGCTGAGGAACAAAATTTATCCCTACAACAGAGAAAGGCAGGCAGCAACACAAACCCCCAAAGTATTTATAGAGGTATAAAGAGTGTTCATGGGAAGAGATCAGGAATTCCTAGAGCAAGACTCTCATTAAAGAAAGGAAGAACAAAAATCCTACTTTTGTTAATAAACAGGAGAGCAATTAAGAAGCACCAACTGCAACAATTAGAGAGAGAGATGGCACCAAAATCAGAAGAGATAGAAGATACTCTTATGGACCACACAGGTGCGCATTATGCCAACATTCAGTCTGGAGTATTCAGAGCAACAAAGCAGTGAAGGTTGCTTGGAATTTGTTTGAATCCTCCAGTGAGCATAGCTATTTGAACAGAGCCAGAACGGTTTTGCCTTGACTATACTGGGTGGGGGAAAAGAAGGGCGGGGGTTTTTAAGGAAATAATTTTTTCCTCCCAAGGGAAGGAGAGCACGCTATTTTATGAGAGCAATCATGGCATATTGGAAAAACCCTAACTGCTACTGCTATTGCTCTTGGCAAATCCATCATATTGGCATGAACAGAATCTTTTATGTGTTATTTACTATTGTCCATCGATGCCACTAGATGGATAGGTTTAAAAAAATTGCAGAGAGAGTGTGTAAAATTCTTAAGCAATAATTCAACCTGAATGGACCATACTGATCTTAAACCAGTGGACATGCTCCCCCTCTGTTTGTGAGCTTTCACGGAGGGGTGGAAGGAACACCAGCAGAAACATCCCAAATTGCGGAGATCGTAGTAAGTATTCCAGAACAATTATACTACCCAGTATTCTGCCTATTTATGGACAAT
>VZTV01070309.1:691-11145 GCA_013400875.1 Anhinga rufa | reverse complement strand
TTAATCTGGAAAATACAATCCTGACAAAGTAACTGCTCTACCACTGTAATTTTTTTGTATTGCTTTCATGTTGGTGCCATTTCTATAAAACAAGTCTTCAGTTTCAACCCCCAAATTAACTCAGCTCTCCTCTGCAAAAATTATACAGCTTACAAATTCTGGAAAAGGTTGCCTTATGACTTTGATATTCAATGCTCTTTCTCCACTGAAAGTGATGGATAGGGAATGCACTAGTGAGAAACGTGCTATACCCAAGGCATGTCCTCAGATCCCACAGGAGCACTGAGTAACTTTGCGGTGTTTCTTTTTTTTTTTACCCTAAGGGTTGCACCAGCCTACTGGGCTACCGATGGCAATGGTGAGGAGAAATTCCTACCCTCTCTGAGGCCCAAGTGATCAGTCAAAGCAAAACTTTTCAAACTCCTGGGCATAAAACTGTGTACTTTTGATTGTGCTTCATTTGACAGAACTGTTTCTGTGAGCCCAGTTATGTATATGTATGACAATTTGTTGGATCTGGCTCCAAACCAGGAAAAATCTGAAAGAGTTCAGGAAAACTTTACTAAGACATTTGAGGTAATTGAGCTTTTCCTCTCAGTATATTGGACTAAACTTTTGTTTAAAACTGTGAGTTTGTAGCTGCTTAAAGTTAATGAGCTACAGAAGACATTTTTAAGCCTGTATTTGGTGTAGCATCAAACAAACATTGCAAACTCATACCAAATGTAAGTGCTGCAATTATTTGTATGAGGCTCTGTGTGCTATTTATGTGGGTTTACCAATGTGCTTTAATGGTTTCCTGTAGGGGATCAATTATTATAGTTTCTTAATGAAAAAAGAACAGTAACAAAAAAGCCTTCAGAAATTTTTCCTCTTTTGTTTTTTTTACAAGTTTCTTAATTACACAAATGGATTAGAGTAAGAGAAATGCCCTTCAGAGACACTTTCTGCTGAAATATAATTCAATGGTTTTGTTGCAGTCACATTAGCGACATGCTTAGATAATTGATTGTACCTTATCTGACAGATCTACATTGCTATTAGCTGTTACTAAGCAAGTAAAATATGTAGCGCACATGAACATTTATTGAGCAATTCTTGTATTGCAATGGTAGGCTTCCTTTGACTTTTAGCATTTCTGAACTAAAGAAAGAATCTGAGGGAGGTCTTATTCTACTACTTCTCTGCAGAAATTGAATCACTATTTCTATAAATCAAATACTGCGTTAAAAGCTCAGTGAAGTAAACAATGATGTATGTGAATTAGCAGCGCAACTTTAGTCAATACAAATCAAAGTGGCTTTATGAAAGTATTGATGTTTTCAGCTTTTGCGAAGGTTGAATACATTTAAGCATTTACCCCTGGAGGGAGTGTTGATCCAAATGAATCTATTCACTCTGAAACCAGATCATGGTCATGGCAGCAAACAAGCTTACATACACCAAACTGAACATGGCACTTATATTAACCATAGTAAATGTTACATTTATAGCAATACACGTGCTATTCTTAATGCAACAAAATGGGGTTGAAAACAAGTACTTGATTGTAGTATACAGGCTGTATTTTAATTCAATTTTCCATTTATTTTTGTAATTTCAGGTAAAGGGAGTGGTGGTAGAATGCAATTATAATAACATTTTCACATATTCCAGGCAAAAAGAAGAGAGATGATTGTGTTAACAGATCTGTTATGTTATGATTTTCCTTAGTAGATTAAAATAATTCCTGTTTTAAAAGAGAAATTGTATTTTGTTTTTATGCAAATGTTGCACAGGATGTGCCAAATCTGCTCCTGATTGCATCTGTGTAATCCTGGAGAAACTCTAGTAAAGCATTCTCTGAGTAACACCTTTGGTTTCAACAGAATTATTTGACGTTGATGCTGATGTGCCAGCTCTAGCTGGCCCTGTGTGTCGAACATTGTTAGCATGGAAGCAGTGTGTGTTGAAGTTGGTGTTTATTTCTACAGAAGTAATGACTATGTGCAAAAATAATACCTTATTTCTTTTTGAATAATATAATAAAAATGGCCAGGCTTTACAGGATTAACTGTGGGACAGCGAACCTCATGATTGTAATCATATGATGAGTGGGAAATACTATGGAATGCCTCAGTCGATGAAGAAAACTACACCCTTTGGTTCAAATACAAAATACATGCTGTAAGACTTCACCTGATAATTTTAAACCTTTTTCTCTCTCTCCACTGCTCTGAAGAAGTTGACCGGTACCCATGGGCTTAAAAGGTAACATATTGCCTGTACTTCAGTGTACAAAAGGGCAAACCTCCTTTGAATCCCTTTGCCTTTTCCTTTAAGAAAATAAAAACTTATAAATATTTCTTCAAACCCATCATGCTTAATAAATGTCATCTTGCCCGAGGGTGCTTGCAAGAGACAAACATATATTAAAGGAACCTCACAGAACTAAAAACCAAAATCCCTGTGTAGTTGGAAGCAATAGATCTTTTTAAGCACATATGCAAAAAGAACTGTAAATTAAAATGTTCTCTACAATGGATTTTTTGTGGGTCTCTCCTTCTGTAAAGAATAGTGCAGCATTCAAGTGTGGGAATGTTTCTCTTAAACATGTGTAAATCACACATTTCGCCTCGCAGGCTGTGGCAGAACCATAGCGGCGGTGGGGGCGGGGAGGACGAAATACTGGTCAAGCAGTGTGTTAATGAAACATTTACACAAGCAGTTTATGTGGTAGTAATGAAAAAGGCCTCTTTCATCCCATCCTTTCATTACTTAGCACAATCTTTAAGAGGATTAGTTTAAAAAAAAAGGCGGCGGCGAGGCGGGGGTGGGGGGGAATGTGCTTATCAGTTGATTCTCAGGATCGGTGGTGCTGAGTTCTTAATAGATTGCCCCTGGATTTGGGATTACTGCAGTGCAAGCTCTTTCAGGCGTTGCTACAGAACAGAAAGCAGTTTGTTTTTGCAGCATTCTCACCCTCGGATGAAGAGAGCTATTGACTTTGTGATGAAATGACACGGGACTCTAAGTTGCTGTGGACTGATCCCTTCTGTTGCTCCATCTTTCCCTTAAAGAATAAACTACATATTTATAATTATTTCTTTATGGTGGATGATGCAGATTGCATTAAGACACGCACTAATTCCTCAGCTAATATGATTAAAAGCTGCTGACACTGTGAGTTTAGGCACAGCAAGCAGCAGACTCTCACAAAATCCCTGAGCTGGGATTCACCTCTACAGGCAATTTACCCCAGAGAAAACCGGTTACAGTGCCTTGTGCAAATGTGGACATTTTAGTTCTGTTTGGATCAGGAATCATTTTGTACTGGAGCAGATTATGCTGGATGATGTGTGTGCGCTTGTCTGCCTCTTCCTAAATTGTTTAGTGCTCTGCTTCGTGCACAACGCTGCTCTGCCATGTGGCTCTGAGCTCGCTGCCATCAGCCACTACCACTTTGACCTCTTGCATGTGGATAGTCTAGCATCATTTGGGGGCACTCCTAAAAATCTCACCTGTGCCAGATATGGTTGCAAATACACCTATGAAGATGCCTCTGACTCAAATGAGAAAATCATAGAATCATAGAATGGTTTAGGTTGGAAGGCAAGGGACCTTTAGAGGTCATCTAGTCCAACCCCCCTGCAGTGAGCAGGGACATCTTCAACTAGGGCAGGTTGCTCAGAGCCCCGTCCAACCTGACCTTGAATGTTTCCAGGGGTGGGGCATCTACCACCTCTCTGGGCAACCTGTTCCAGTGTCTCACCACCCTCAGTGTAAAAAATTTCTTCCTTATATCCAGTCTAAACCTACCCTCCTTTAGTTTAAAACCATTACCCCTTGTCCTGTCACAACAGGCCTTGCTAAAGAGGTTGTCCCCATCTCTCCTATAGTCCCCCTTTAAGTACTGGAAGGCCACAATAAGGTCTCCCCGCAGCCTTCTCTTCTCCAGGCTGAACAACCCCAACTCTCTCAGCCTGTCTTTGTAGGAGAGGTGTTCCAGCCCCCTGATCATCTTTGTGGCCCTCCTCTGGACCCGCTCCAACAGGTCCATGTCCTTTCTGTGTTGGGGGCTCCAGAGCTGGACGCAGCACTCCAGGTGGGGTCTCNTCATGAGGTTCTCACCGGCCCACCTCTCCAGCTTGTCCAGGTCTCTCTGGATGACATCCCGTCCCTCAGGCATGTCAACCGCACTGCTCAGCTTGGTGTCATCTGCAAACCTGCTGTGGGTGCATTCAATCCCACTGTCTATGTTGTTGATGAAAATGTGTACTTGGCCCATACATCTCTCTTAATGGTGCAAGGCCAGATCTGCAGCTGGCATAGACTGCCAAGTCCCCTGGACTGCTGCAGGGTACCGTGAGCACGTGTTGGCTGCACACCCTAGCCAAAGCAACTTGTAGCAGGGTTCAGCAGGAAGGTAGCGCAGCAGCAGGCTCCTGCTATGTAACACAGCCTAGATGGGGGGAGCTGCCCATGAATTGTCCTGATGGGTGCTATGCTCACCTGGTCCTGCCTCTGATTAGTTTGCATTTGATAAATACACACATATATTTGATGGTGTTGATTAGATCTTGTTGTCTGCTGGCCCTAGCACTGGTGCTGGCTTCCCAGCATTATCACCCTGTTTCAAATCTCCACTTTCCCACTGGTTCAAGGAAATAAACTAATGAGAAGAAAATAGGCAAAACAGGCATACTGACTGTTTGTGAAATTAATTGCCATTCTTACTAAAATTTCATTGTGCACTGGCATGAAAAGATATGGGTAACAACGACAGAAGATAATCAGATATTAATCTTCAATTGTCTGATATCTCTGTCTTGGTATCTTCAGCTGTGGGAGAAGAACACTGCATGACAAGAGAAGAAGTAAACATTTCGATTGATAATTGATTGGAAATGGACTGAAATCTAAAAACCAATATGTGAATCTTTAAAAATACTCTCCTACTGTCAGTTAGGAAATCAACCTTTTTGTTTTCTCTCTAACCCTTAATTATATTTTATAAGAACATTTTTCAACAACAATTAAACAAATTACAATTAATGATCTAGTTAAAAGCATGATTAAGTAAGTTTTTCAGTGGACTTAAAAAAGATTGCAATGGATTCCCCGCCTCTGGAATTACCAAATGGGATAAAAGTATTTCATAATTCCTTAACTATCTGCCCACTGATGATAGTTTTGGAAGTGGTTTGGACAGATAATCTGAAGCATGACTGGAGCATTTTAGTATTAAAACATGCTCTCTTGCCTTTATATCATCTTTTATTTTAGTTTCTATGCTTTTGTTTCTCGACAGAGAGGAAGCAAAGTTAAGGGTTTGGGTGAGGGAATAGCAGAGAGTGAAAAACACAGAAACATTTCCAGCTGACATTTTTTCTGTTCTGTTTCTGATTTTGACCTGGAGATTCCTCTTTATTTGGCTTTTCAGTCTGAATGGAGCTTTTAACTAAGAGCATGCATCTCACAATTGATGACTGCTAGAGCTAATTATTTTGCTGCATTGAGGATTTCCCTTTTATTCCGCACAAAATCTATATTTAGAAGAATATTATGGTACCATGGTTAAGCATTCAATAGTCAGAATGCACAATCTTAGCACTGTGCCATGAACATTTTTAATTATACTAGACCCTAATTACAGAATTAGTCTTTAGAATTGCTGAACAATTTTTCTACAGTCTGTATACAACATATGGTAAGATTGCCCACCAATATTTTATAGTCCTTTTATTTTAATATGATAAAAATTCTGTGTATTTCACTAAGTTAACTTTCAGATTACAAGTGCTATCAGCCAGTGGTTTAGTATTTTAAAAAGGTTATAGGTTTCCATGGCACCATAGTTATCGCTACAAACAGAAGTGTCTCAGGGCATAACCACAATGTTAATGTAATTGGAAAATTCCACAGACTATGCATGGATGTATGTTTCTGTCTATGTGTATGTATACACACAGGTGTGTGTGTGTGCATGCACACATGCATATTTGTGAAATTCTTAAAACACAGCAGAAACAAACAAGTTTTATTGGAAATCAAACTGTCAATGTTGCTTCATTCAAAATTAATATTTGTAGACCTTTTTTCCATTTAATCTAGTTTAAATGGCATTTTTAGTTAAATATAAAGTATTACTAAAAACCTATTTAAAAAGAAAAAAAAGATTATAAAGATGCAGGCTGACAGCAGCTGAGTCATGTCATGCATTTCTGGAAATGAGTAGCCCCATCCTCCCTACACCTTGTTCTTCCTTTTGCTGGCCACATGCATGAGCAAGTTCAGCTCACTAAATCTGCAGAAAACTGTCCTGGTGGGGGTGGGAGAATATATCATTAGCTAAATTAGCTTATTGGGAGGTCCTGGGGTGGGTATGTGAGAATGGTTGAGATTACACAGCCAGATGCAGGGAAGTGAAAGGAAATGAAAGAGTGAGAGGATGTGGCCTGCCCATTGCAATGGTAGTGAGATGTTAGATCAACTCAGCTGTCTTAGAGAGACAGCAGTATTGAAAAAAAAAATTATGTCCTAAATGCATGTGGTGCCATATGTTTATAAGGGTCTTTCTGTTAAAATCAGTAATCAGGGAACTTAGTTTTTACTCATTGAAACACATACACAGGGTCTGTGTTTCTTTGAGCATTTTCTATATACAACTTCCAAACATGATTTTGTTTAGTAGTATTTATTATTATTTATATCCCTTTCTAGCCCCTGCATGCCCTCAGGAACACACAGTAGAATGTTTTGCCTTGTCATGTGTTTTAGCTTATGAATTAGGAAATAGCTTGCCTCTGCTCTCCCAAACTACTCTATTCCAGAGATTATTGAAGCACTAAGTCTTCCCTTCTTAGCCTTGCTAAGATGGCCTTTCTGAACCAGAAGTAGAACAGTTTTGCAGCAACTTCCACATGGTACAGCCCTCTACCTTTCACTACTATAACAGAGCAGCACCTTGTGCAAAATTTAAACTCATAATTTCTTAAGGAAGCAAAGGCACTGAGAACACAAAACAAAATAGTAAAAAAAATCAGATTCCGAAGGTTGAACTATTAATGCATCTAGACAATGTTTGTTGTCAGAAAATGTATTCAGTACAGTAGTAATCAGTGTATTAAAATAAAGATGAGCTGGAAAAGTAAAGAAATAGGAGAGATCCGTCTTCTAGAGGCACTGATGTCTTTTTAGTGCTATGAAGCACTGAGGCATTAGAGTTACAGGTGTTACAGAAATGGCTTTACTACACAGAACTGTAGTGAATAAATTACAACCTTTAATATGTGGTAATAACACAGAAGTGCTTACCAGTTCCTTATCCTTTCGACAAACATAAAATTTTTCTTAGGTACAAGATAGAATTCTGTTTGGGAAAGAAGACAGAGTAAAAATCCCAGTATACCAATGTAGGAGACAGATAATTGTCAAGTACTGCCAGTAAGGGAGAACGAAGTAGCACATCATAGATAAGTGCTGTAATGATCAACTTTTGGATACTGTGAAATTAATTTCAGAACTAAGTATATTTTTATAAAACTGATTACATTTTCTTTAAAATCTCCTAACACCCACACCCCACAGAAAAGTATAGGTCTTTCTATTTGTATTAATTTGATTCATTATGACAACACTGTCACATAGTCACAAGCTATAAAGAAATCCCCAAGTACGTGCTAAATTTTGTACCAACCAGCAAACAAACAATAATGGAAAGAAGAAAAGATGCAAATAGATGAGTGATACCACCCCCACATACTTGCTGGTTTTCTAGAAAGTGAAAATGTTAAGAAGCATAAAAGAGAAACACACAAATTTGTCTCCCACAGAATGAGTGGTTGTTCAAAGACAAATGACAAGACATAAAATAGCATCCATAAAAGCAATGAATCATCTAACTCTACAGGAATTTACCAGCATCGCACAGCTGATAAGTGAATTTGCTGTTGTTGATCATCTAGGGTAATTTCTAACAAAACATCAAACAATTCATAGGTGTATGAGGATCTCAATGGGTGTTTTCATCCGCTGACAAATACATGGAGAAATTTCTTGCAGGCATTAGAGAAGAATGTTCTAATTTACACCTGCCTCTCTTCTTCTGTAGTGCTCTGTTCTTTGGCCTTTGAAGACTAACATAAAATCCTGAGAAATCAATGGACAGACTGTCTCATTTCAGTGGGATTTAGAACACATCCTGAAGAAAGTTTTGTATCAAGGTTAAGGTACTTTCAGTTAGAGGAAGACAGAAAGTAGTATTCATTCCACTCCCAGAGCTATGAATTAGCACTATGAAATTATGTTGCTACCATCACCCATGTGTATAACACAATGCTAAAATATAGATTTAATCTCTTGTAATTTGTTACAGTGTGTTAGGAGAAAAACAATTAAAACAACAGTTGAAAAGCCAACGTCACAGTATAAATTTCTCTATTGCTTTTCACTAGCAAAAGAAACAAAGCAAATCTAAGATATGGTATTTATTGTTATGATGTGAGGTGACTTGGAGTCCAAGCTGACTATAAATCCCTTTACTAATTGAATCGTTTGAGCAAGGATAGTTTATTGTGAAGGAATGCAAATAGATGAGTGTTTGCTGATTGCTGATTGTTTCAGCGATGTCTAAGGAGCAAATATATTGTTATCTTTCTTTATTCAAAAGCACAACAGATCTCCAGACCTGGAGGCCTATACCTACATGCAGGTTGCTGAAAGTCTAACTGTCACATTGACAGCCGCAACACTGGAATTCCATGAATTTCAGTAATGGTGGATACAAGCTTTCATGATGAAGTCTGATAGTGCCAGGCAAGATCCTGCTCAGGATTCTTCTCTTCTCTGACAAAAGTACACATCCTTAAATTTATCTATCTTACACTGGTGACACCATTGTGGGTGTCAAAGAAGACACCTACAGTGTTGTAATAGAACACTGTAAACAAAGACTAAGAAAAGAAGATGCAAAAGCAAGGCAATAGCACTGCATATATGAAGAAGTCTTAGCAGCCTGACAAACCTGCTGGTTTTCCTCTTTCACATAACAATTTTTAGATTTTTTTTTCTTTGGGGAATTGCTCACTTTTACATATCTGTTTTGCCTTCTACTCTTTACATGATCTACTATAACACTTGTATCTTCTGGAAGGACTAATTAAAGGCAGAACTATATGATACAAGGTTTGGTTTCTCTAAGGCCTCAGTTTTTCTGCTGGGGGTCACTGAGCCACACATGAACAGTTCACATACACATGAACAATTCTACAATTCTTTCTGTGAAATCAGATCAGTTTCTGTGTTTGCAATGACATTTAAGACAGCCTGACTGGCAAGATTTCCAAAACTGTTATTGAATATTCTAAACTTCACAGAAATTTCTGGAGTTGTGTCTGAGCAACAGAGCAGAAAATTAAATAGAAGAGGCCACCCTGAGTTTTTTCAGTTGAACTATGCAAGGGGTACAGAACAGGTACAGAAGTAAATAAAGTTCGGTTTACAGTGTATCTGTGGTATCTTAAATTTCTGCAACTTAGCAAAAGTGATTCATAAAATATGTTGCAATATCATGAGATGACAGACTTCTTACTTCATCATCATTATATATATGTGGTATCAGACCAGTAATAGTGATTCAGAACTTACGTGAAATTCCACAACTCATCCAGAGCTNCATCCAGAGCTTTCTGTCAACACTTGACAGGATTACATCTCTGAGGATGTTAGCATTACAGGGAGCTCATAAAAGCCCATCGAACTCATGACTCCTGTTAAAAAAGTCCCCATGTTAAAGAAAACTAATTTTTCTCCAGGAGTGAATTTCATTCCTCTGTGCAAGAAACTCATTGAAAGCATTGACATTTCTCAAGTCCCAGTTAGATCCTTACAGGAAGGCAGAAGTGGTGCTAAATGGTGTCAAAAAGATGGCACAGAACCACTAAACAGGGGAGGATTTTATTCCCTGTGAAGATTACAACTGGAGAGTGGAGAAGCTGATCTAACCAAACATATTTTTGTCACAGGAACTTGTATCCTCAGGCTCACTCAAGTGAACTCATGTGAGCATGCATGTGTGTGTACTCATGCCTGCAAGTAAGAGTCAAAATATCACACAACTGCTGTGGGAAGTCTGAATTAAAAACACAAACAGAGGGGGGAAAAAAAATTATGCCCTACTTAGAAATTAGCCTTAATGTGATGTAATAAAATAAATGTAAAAATTGTCAGAGCCTTCCTCTTCCTCTTGACCAATACTAGCCCTTGGGAACTCCAACACAACTTAAAATTACTTATCCATGAGAAGAAAGGAATGACACATGAGAACCTCATAGTTCAAATACAGTACCTAAATCAATGTATGAACGATTATGGCTTTGCTCTAATCTAATATAATCATAGGTGTGATCTTCCTTTTTTCTTTTGATGAAGAATCTTGTGAGGAAAAAAAAAAAGAAAACTCAATGCTGAGAAAG
>VZTV01070302.1:1346-26878 GCA_013400875.1 Anhinga rufa | reverse complement strand
TGGTAAAATAACAAGAGATTGAACTAGCTTAGAGAAAAAAAAGAGGGGAGGTGGCTTTAATTCAGTTTCTGAAAAAGATAATTGTGAAAAGCCTGACTTTGTTTATGCCAAAGGCATTTTGCCATCTACCTCCACAGAGCCAGGACAACTGCGTTGTGTTTTGTAGGGCCCCAATTCTGCAAACTGTGTGATGGAGAAGGGAATTTCTAAAGTCAGTGGGATTCCCCACAACTCTCAGGATCAGAAATTTGTGGGAAACTATGTATAGAACTTGTTTGAATTTTGGCCCAAGAGTTTTCTCATTTCCTTTGACAGTCTCCATAAAAACCCTCTTGTGCAACTCCACTATCTTTTCATCTTGGGATGCCAAAATATAAGAGTCTGAACATCTGTTTGAAAAATAGAATATGCCAATATTTAAATTAGCAATGGTTTCTTTTCCCTCCAAGACTATCAACTAATTATTTGAAATAGATTTACCCAAATATTGCACTTAGTTCCATATTACACATGCATAAATGAGAACAGAATTTGGCCCGATATGTTTAAGCTAAGCACATTTTTGCAGCTATGAAAAGTAATCTGATTTCCATGGAATAGTTCATACATGGCAATTTGCCTTCCTGGGCCTCAGTTCATGTCAAGCCTTTCACTCTGTTCATTTTATGAAGATTTAATTGAATCCTACTTAAATAGCATCAACTAGCACTTATTCATAAAGCCATCAAGCCTTTCATCACAAATTCATAGTTTGTAATTCTTAAAAAAAAAAAGAAATAAATCATATATATTCAGTCATACTATCACTGGAAACACTTGAAACAAACTCTTCTGTCCACAGTCTTCTACCACGATTTTGAAACCTCATTTTGAAGTCCCATTAGAAAATAATCATAAATTGACCAAAGGTGATTTTATTTTTCACTGGTTTTCTTCATGAAATGTGATGGTGATAGTGATGATACTGCTGTATGGACAAGTAAGGTTTGTCTTAGAATGAGCTGATGGAAAGAAATATAAAATAATGAGAGGTAGGAAGGGCAAAGCCATTTGGGCTAACCCAGCACGAACATTGCCCCAGTACCAGAAAGGGACAGCATGGCCACTTTTGTCAAGATCTCAACCATCAGCAAGCATGGAAGGTGAAAAATCCATACAGGCCCTAAAATGAATTAAGCCAGTTTCTACAGAGGCTTTGTAGGACTATCAGAAACTCCTGAAGAGGGTAAAATCTGACCTGCAACAGGTGTAATTTATCAATGAACAAAAACATTTGGATAGCAAAAAAAAACCCTCCAAAAACAAAAACAGAAAAAAAAACAAAAAAAAAAACAAACAAACAAAAAAAAAACAACCAAAAAAAGCCAACTAAAAAAAAAGATGCCCAAAAGCAGAGGGAAGAAATCTTTTCTCACTGGTCCTTCTCCAGCAGCCCAGCCATCCCACTGGGAGAGAGGCAGCACTCCTCTCCCTGCCTGCAGCCAGCACCACCACCACCTGCACAACCACTTCATTTACCTCTACTGTTTAATCCCCCAGTTTATTACCTCTAGCACTTCAGCATCAACACTGCTGAAACTGTACTTTCAGATAGAAAATCCAAGTAATTTTGCCATTGAGTAAATCCTTCAATTTACTGCTCCCCCTCCCCCAACCCCTTTGACCCAGGCTGTTATTTGCCAGAACAAATTGGATCTTATGTTATTGGTTCTTGTTCTTTACAGTCACAGAGCTACTGCCATGCTGTTCATAACAACCTTTCCAAAATAACTCAGACATGCCCCAGGTAATTAAGAAATTATAACCCCCCCCAGCCAAACAATATCATATTTCTTATTTCCATCATATAAATGATCACACAAGGGACCAGAAAGTCTTTCTGTCTCATAAAAATAGCTTATACAGGTGCATACTTAAAGCATGATTTCTTGTTATTATTTGGCATGATAAAGACACGGTGGATCTAACTTATTAGCAGTGATGAAATCTGCGTGGAATATGGCAGTGCCCACCAATATAGATCTGATAGTGCAGGCAGAGCAGGAAAATTTACTTTATTCATCCAGGATAGGATGGAGATGATTTGCATTGCCCATAACCTTCGGATTAATTGATTCTGGGTTATACTTCTAAATAGACATGTAGAAGAGTCCTTTCAGTTTAAAAGGAAAATCATGATGCAGATGAGGAGGTAGCCTATTCCACACCTACCTTACTGTCCTGTCAAAATGCAATGGAAAATTAATCTTTTTTTCCCTTTTGTTTCCTTATTCATTTTCACATAAAAGCAGTGCAATTATAAACCAACATAAATTATCACAGCAATAGAGAGGAAGGGAAAGGTAAAAATGGGAAAGTGAAAACTTCAATCCATGACTCAAAAGAGAAAAAAATGGGTGCACAGGCAATTCTTGTATCTGATGTCCAGCCTTAAGGCTGACTCCCATCACTTTGGACTTGCTGATGTTTGTACAGTCAGCCCTGCACTTTCTCTGCCCACGTCACTCGGTGGTTGCACTAACCCTCTCTTTTCAGACTCCTCACCTTCTCCTTGCACCATATTTGATTGTGCTTCCTGGAGGTCATCTCCAGGCATGTACAAGAAAGGGTTATCAGATGGAGTCAACATGGATTCACCAAGAGAAGATCATGCTTGACCAACCTGATAGCCTTCTACGATGGCATGACTGGCTGCGTAGATGAAGGGAGAGCAGTGGATGTTGTTTACTGCGACTTGAGCAAGGCTTTTGACACTGTCTCCCATAACATCCTCATAGGTAAACTTAGGAAGTGTGGGTTGGATGAGTGGACAGTGAGGTGGATTGAGAACTGGCTGAACGNACAGGAGTGTGGGCAGCAGGGCGAGGGAGGCCATCCTGCCCCTCTGCTCTGCCCTGGGGAGGCCGCAGCTGGGGTGCTGTGTCCAGTGCTGGGCCCCCAGTGCCAGAAGGACAGGGAGCTGCTGGAGCAAGGCCAGCGCAGAGCCACAAGGATGCTCAGGGGATGGAGCATCTCCCTGGTGAGGAAAGGCTGAGAGACCTGGGCTTGTTCAGCCTGGAAAAGAGAAGGCTGAGGGGGATCTCCTCAGTGCTTATCAGTGTCTGAAGGGCGGGTGTCAGGAGGATGGGACTGGACTCTTCTCAGTGGTGCCCGATGACAGGACAAGGGGCAACGGGCACAAGCTGGAACACAGGAGGTTCCACTTGAATATGAGGAAAAACTCCTTTGCTGTGCGGGTGCCAGAGCAGCGGCCCAGGCTGCCCAGAGAGGCTGTGGAGTCTCCTTCCCTGGAGCCATTCACACCCCGCCTGGACGCGGTCCTGTGCCCCTGCTCTGGGGGTGCTGCTCATGCAGGGGGGTTAGATGAGATGATCTCCAGAGGACCCTTCCAGCCCCGGCCATTCTGTGATTCTGTGCTTAACCCTCTCAGCCTTTTCTCTGTGACATCCCCTCACTCTTCTCCTGTTTCACAACCTCCTTTTTCTTTGCTTTTTTTTCCCTCCATGCAGTTTATTTCTTCCTCATTAAATCCACCAGAACACAATAATAATGTGGTTAAGCTGACCCGATGCTGTCCTCTCCAGGTGATGTCTCCACAAGCTCAGTGAAGGGCAGCGTAGATATGCAAGTTCAGATCTGCAAACAGTGTGACCAAATTTTCATGGTCCTGAGTGTGGAGCAAACAATATTGTGTCTCAGATTTGGGTTTACTCTCACGCCAGCAATGCTGCCCTGCTCTGCTCCATGTCCATAACTGATCCGCAGTTTATTACCATCTATAACATTTTCAGATACCTGCTTTTAAGCATTAGGTCAATTTCCTCCATCTGTAACAGCATGGGCGGATTTTAGCAAAAGAAAGAAAATAGAAATTCAATAAATCTGGAAGATGGATTCCACCGCTAACACCCTGTTGAGGGTCTGCATCCACACAGCACCCACAGGGACACCCATCTGACCCATCAGCAAACACTGTTTGCTCAGCAACAGTCAGAGCACTGATGGCTTCTCTACTGACCCTTTGGTTCTGTGTGTACTTGGAAGGCTTTACTATTATTTTAACCTCTTGCACAATCCTCCCTTTTGTTCTCCACTTTTACTTTCCTTATCTTATTTTTACACCCTCTTATCTGCATTCTTTCACATCTTTTTATTTAAAGAAGTTTTCTTCACTACCATTACTATTCTGTACAAGTTTAATGCAGAACTTCTGAGCCTGTGTTAACTAGGTTACTCATACGTTACTACTTGTCTGCTCCTAAGGGCAGTAACTTTTCAGGGAAAATGAATATTCAGGTCCTATTAGTCAAACCCCACTTCCAAGGTATTGAGCAGACTCCTTCCAGTGTTCAAATGTACAGGCCTTGGGCTTCTCCCTATGAGCTTGTCCTCCCAAATATTCAGTCTTAACACATGGAAAGTACTTGATTGATCAAACCCCAGAGAATACAGATATGAAACTGTTTGAAATCAACACACAGTTCAGCTGAAGGACTTTCCTGCCTCCTCACAAAAGGTTGGATTCTTATTGCCTGATACATTTGCAAGAACCTGTCAATATGCACATTTTACAACAAGTGCGTTCATTCACAGCAAGGTCCCCTTAGCTTCCTCTCGGAGCCAGGTGTTTCCTGACAACACCTATTGTCCTGCCTGGCTGGCAGCTCCTTGCTTCGTGACACCTACTGTAGGGCTCTCGCTTGCTTCTTTTGTCAGAACATAATCTGCTTCCACGCGCACTTTTCTCACACTGAGAAAGTATCTCACATCTGGCCAGAATCAACCTTCCTTTCCTTTCTCACCAACCCTGCCAGATAACAACGGGCTCATCCTCCTGCAACCAGACCCTACGGCTGCGTTCTCCAAGCAGAGCAGGACTGTCGCCAACTCAACATCAGGAGCAGCAGCATGCTGTGAGACAAACAGACACATTATTCCAAGTTTCAGCTTCCTCTTCCCTTTCATGGTACAGTATCTGCTTAGTTCATCAAGGCAGAGAGAAATGCGCAGTCCAAAAACGTGTGCCAACATCCTTCCAGTGCACATTAAAACTGAGTCTCTCGGCTATCTGCACTAAATTAACTCCCATGCACTGCGCAGAGCACCGACGACTTTAATGCACTGGGGTGGACAGGGCAGGGCATGCTTTGCTCTGTGGAGCTGGTCTGCAGCTGGAGAAGTCCTCCACACATCCTGCCCCCTCACAGGCACCAAAACACCTGCACTCGCCCTACAACAGCATGGTCTTTGCCTGGCACTTTGAGAGACAGTGCTGCATGGGTTGGTGTTAACCCGAGCCAGGCGAGCGGGCTGCCAGGGCTAAGGGAGAAGCCATCGCTCAGGCCCGAGGAATCTCGGTAGCATTTACTGCGGTGGCTGAATGTGGGATGCCTCCATGGGCGCCAGCAGTCAGTGCCCGCCCCTCTCCTCTCCTGGCGTAGGCTGTTGCCTGCGCTGAGCCTAGCTCTCCGAACACCTATATGTCAATATAAAAAAGTCTCTCTGAGACTGCTGTAATTCACACATCAGGGATCAGGAGCTCCCTATAATGAACGTCATTGCTGAACAACCCATGGGCATCAAGCACTTAATCCAGCACATGGGGGAATGTCAACCCTGTGTTTTTTCACATAAAACAGAATGGGGTCTAAAGTCACCCATTATTGCACTGCCAGAAAAAAACCTAAAATTAAATGCTAGACATTGGTTTTATCTTTGTCAATGCAGTACCTTTCTCAATTCCCTTGGTTTAGTTTTCCTTTGGGGAAGATGGGGCTGCTTTTTTTTTTGTTCTGATCTGGGTTTTTTTTTTGTTCCTGCCAACTGTGTGAAATGGAACATATTTGGGAGGAATGAATTAAATTTTACAAAAGCTCTTCTAATAATATATATTAAAAAAATAAGCAAAGAATAACAAGTATTTGCCCAGTAGATGAACTGTAAATGTTATCAGGCAAAGTAAACATTCCAACTGTAATTGTTATTGTAGATGGATGAATTCATAAATATGGAAACACTAAAAAATGGTGTAATACAGAAACAAAATGCAATGGACTGAGAAAAGAATGCAGCATGCAGCAGGCTGGGCAAAGGCAGTTCAGAAAGGTTAAATAGCTAACAACAGCACTGAAGAACAGAGCTTTCTAACGTGGCACCAGCTCTGTGGAAGCTGATGCAAACATTCGTCACCTATGCATCCCTCAGGATTTTGCTGACACGGCGTATGAACCCAGAGGAAAGTATTCCTATGCCCTTTGTCCAACACTGAACAACGTGCCCTCATCAGTAGTTTAGGTTGCATCAGGAGAGCACTTTTTAAGTCCTTTTCTCAACTGTCCTCACCTACCACGCTTTGGCTCACGGCACGGTTGGTCTTGGAGCATACAAACCCCTTTGGAAACCAGAAGACATGCTCCAGTGATGCACCTGAAGTGCCACAATAACTACTGAGTTCTTGGGCTCAGACCAGTGGCCATCCAAACTAAAATCCTCACTAATGAGCCTTGCGGACACTGGATACTCAGCACTGAGCATTTTGCTCCTACTGCACCAAGTGCCCTTGCTGACATGGCTGTGCAAGTATCTCCTGCGTCCTGCTGACACGTCCTGTAAGTACCGCAGGCTGGAGGCTGCTCTACCGAGGTGTTTATGCAGGCTTCTCCAGAGGACAAGTCACCTAAACAGGGATGCTCTTCACTCCGTACTGTCCTCGGTAGGATTTTTTTTCACTCTCATTCTCTTTCAGTGCTGGCTGTTAGGCAGCATAAATACATGCGATAAAATCATGTTGCCTGTCTTAGGGGGCTTCACATTACTGGTGTTTTTCTTGAAGCTCTGCCTTATGGGAGAGCCTGCACTCTTCACACATGCCAGACCAGAATCAAAGATGCCCTGGATTGTTTGACAGAAACAACTGCATGGAAGGAGTGAAAGTACCAGTTGTCACCCTCTGACGCCCTCCAAAGCCACCTTGGGCAAATTCAGGGGAAGCAATGCAACCAAATTCCTACCCAGCCCACAGGGCTATCACAAAAAATTAATTCTTCTCTGTGCACTGCATTCACAGTGCAAATCCCCACACCATCATCCCTTGGCCAGAACACAGTCAGCAGTGAAGAGGCAGGCCAGGCAGCCTGGCTGTGCCCTAGCACACCTCTCCTGTCCCCACTTCTGCAGCAGGTAGCATCACGCCAGTAAAACTGGCAAGGACATTAAGACCACCAAATGACATATTTTCGCCTATCCCAGCCTCATTCACACCCGATCATGGACCTAGATGTTCTGTTTTCCCTCAGCTGCTGTTCTGGAAGGTACACATATAAATGGCCTGCTAGTCCTGCAAAATCAGACTGGTTCTTTCCTTTCCAAATGCTCCAGATCCCTAGTGGTGTGGTCAACAACAGCAATGCACTTGTCATAATTTCCAGCTTGTCAAGTTGCTCAGCTGCAATCAAGCTGTAATTTAAGGAAGGGAGTAGTATCTTGAGTCTGACACGTTAAGAAAGCTACCCTTCATTTTGCCAGAATGCCATTGATACTTACACTCCTGGGTTCCTCCACACAATGCATCGCAAGCACTAATATTAGCCCTTAGCTGATCTGATCTTCAGTCATAAAAAGCTGTCTTGGAGCTAATGCCTGCACCCACGGTTCATTAGCAGGCAGAAAAAAAAAGGTTCTGAGAAATAGGAAGGCTGGCCCTCTGCTCATCTGAAAATTTATCTCTGAATATTCAGTACAACCTCAGTCATTAGTTTCCAAAGTCACATATGGAGCAGATAGATGTCAAATCAATATCAAGACAGATAACTTCTTATCAGTAGGAACGGATACTGAGAAACAGCCTCTGTGTGATGGTATCATTTCATTAGGTTAGTTATCAACAACCAGTGTCATATGTGACAATCTCATATATCCCTGAAAAAAGTCTGAGAGATAATAGTATGCTTTATAGCTTAATTCTCTGCACCACTTAATTATATGGCACATTAAGTCTCCCTCAAAACAAACAAATATTATAATTCTAGCTAGAAAAAACTTGCATCATTCTCAACAAAGTTTGACTGGGGGAGCTGGGTACATTTGGACATCTAAATCACAGAACAGTAGGGGTTGGAAGGGGCCTCTGAGACCATCTCATCCAACCCTGCTGCGTGAGCAGCACCCCTAGAGCAGGGGCACAGGACCGCGTCCAGGCGGGGTGGGAATGGCTCCAGGGAAGGAGACTCCACAGCCTCTCTGGGCAGCCTGGGCCGCTGCTCTGGCACCCGCACAGCAAAGGAGTTTTGCCTCATATTTCAGTGGAACTTCCCGTGTTCCAGCTTGTGCCCATTGCTCCTTGTCCTGTCGTCGGGCACCGCTGAGAAGAGCCCAGTCCCATCCTCCTGACACCCGCCCTTCAGACACTGATCAGCACTGAGGAGATCCCCCTCAGCCTTCTCTTCTCCAGGCTGAACAAGCCCAGGTCTCTCAGCCTTTCCTCATCAGGGAGATCCTCCAGTCCCCTGACCATCTTTGTAGCTCTCCGCTGGACTTGTTCAAGCAGTTCCCTGTCCTTCTGGAACTGGGGTCCCAGAACTGGATGCAGAACTCCAGATGCGGCCTCCCCAGGGCAGAGTAGAGGGGCAGGATGACCTCCCTCGACCTGCTGGCCACACTCCATAAATCATTATGTACGTCCTGAAAATGGATATTTGGATGACTTTCCATTTTTACATTTAAAAACTGTTGTGTTGAACAGACAGCATTAAATCAAAATATTACTTCTTTTTAGGAAAGACCTCTTTCCATTTTTTACCATTTAAACAACCACTTCTATATTCAACTGCTTTACATACCTACTACATATAGTTTCTTTGAAATGTTGAAGAATCCATATTTTAGATGCATTTTTACCATTCTTGCATCATATGGAGTATGCAATAAGATGCAAGTGAATTAATTTCATCACTGTGATGGATTATTGGTATGCAAATCTAATGGATACCCTAGTGTTCCTTTGATATCATATTACTCCCGCTTACAAAGGATTGCAAAACTTTCATTATGTTGGCCAATCAGTCAAACATTGAGTCAGCTAGTTCATCTTTTTCTGTCTCTACCAGTGGCTCTATTTATATCAACCAGAGGTTGAACAATCCTCTAAAGAGCACCAACTAAAATACCCTCCCTGCCCCCCCAGCAGCAGAGACCTCTAAAAGCAGATTCATGAAAATTCTTCTTCCCCACCTCTGCTGCAGAGTTTGCAGTATGGGCTGTATCACAATACGCTCTCTATCCTGTTCTTCCCTTCTCCCAGAGTAAATAAACTGAACTAATTAGGTTAAGGGATAACCATGAGTAATGTCACAGCTGCAGCAAATGACTCTGAGAGGAACTATGGAATAACTCAAGCATTTGAAGGAGTACAGAAGCAAGTGCTCTACAATAACCCACCATATATCAAAATAATAAAAAGAGACAGAATTTGGCAACAGTGAGGACATGGCAGTATTGACATACATAGAGATGTCCAACATAAATATTCTGAGATCTTTTATCAACAATTTCCAAACACAATAGGAATGTGCATGAACTGCAGCAGCTCAGTTCCAAACAGCACCATGCTAGAGTGACCAGATTTTAGATTTAGATTGTGAGTGGGGTGGAGAAGAAAGGAGAGGGGGAAAAATGGTTTGCAGCTTAGTAGGTCACTTTCAAACTAGCAGCATTGGTGCCAAATGGAGCTTTCTAATTACTTTTATTTTCCTGCTGAAATTGCAAGAGAGAAGTACAAAAAGCTGCACAGTGCTGGGGTGATTCACATGTTTCTGGAAGCTACAGCCCAGGCAATCCCTCCCTGGCACTGTGGCTGTTGTCTGTTGGGGGAATTAGGGTTTAGTAGCTCCAGGCTGATCTCATGAAAAGGAGTGACACATTCAGTCTATAGAATTGCAGCGGGGAAAACATAAACCTTTTGCTTTTTAAATTGTATACCTTAGAAGTAGCAAAACAAAATTGTTTTTCATATTTAAGCTCCATAAAAGTTGTTGATTCCTAAATACTGTGATATCCATACAATTTCTCTATGTGGCAACATTTGGAAAGATCTCCTAAACTAAAAGAACTGTTTTAAGCTATTTTTTTCCTTCTTTCTGAAAGCACACACTTGAATGTGTGAAAACAGTCTGAGCCAGCATGAAGTTATTTACTCTCCAGACCACCTATCTACTGCCACACTGAAAAATCTGATGTAACAATTATGCACATCTCTCTCCTACTAGGCATCTACAAACTTTTGTCCAGCTTTCTCTGAAACACACATCAACAGAGTCCTAACTGGATAACAACAAAAAAAAATTAAATTTTTTAAATTTTTTTCATGCTTACCATCAAATTTCTGGGAGTGGTTCCTTGTATCCTACTGAGCAGAAAGGTGGGAGGCTTCCCCTTCCGTTCAGCCTGGTCTAGGTGTACCTAAATCCTCAAAAAAGCAAGGCAGAACCCCCTGTCTGTGTCTGACCAGGCATCTACTCTACACCCGCCACCGGGACAATTCAAAGGATTCTTGCAGTGGCTACCAAATTGCCACCAAATACAGCCTGCAGAACGAATTAGCACTGGCTTCCCATACCCACTGCACACCACACTTGGCATCTCAAAGTGAGCTGAAACACACGGGAATTAAAACACTCCAAAGGGTCCAGAAATGTTCACGAAGACCCAGAACTTACCTGTCCATGTTTTCATAAACCTAAAGAGTGAAGTAGGATTAGGGCATAACAAGCAAATAAAAATTACATATTTAGCTTTGAATACCTAACTTTAAGCTGATGTTTTCTCCCAGTTTAAAACCAAAAATGAAAAAAAATGAAAAACAACAACAGGAAAGGGAGTACGTGAAGTCTTGTAAATCTTTGTACGAGTCAGCTTTATAGAGAAGAGAGAGGGACATCCACACTCAGACCCCTGCAGACATTTAGAGGCGATGCTTTTCATGCTCTTCTATGTTGGCTACAGGAGCAGTCAACCAATAGCCCAAGGCTAGGAACAACACCACACAAGGTGATCCCTGAGCAGGTGTTTGCTGAAAGGATTTTGGGAGACACTACCTTTGCTCTTGAAGTCTGGGAAATTCCAGGATCATCTTTCCTCCTCCTCCCCCCCCTTCCTCTGCATTACAGATACACTACCTAGGCTGAGAAATCCCCTCTGGAAGAACATCAGAGTTGTGATATTAAGTGTAAGTGATGCTGTTCGATACGCCACCCAACACAAGAGGAAGTAGCCTGTAGAAGAAATATATTTACAAGTTAATTCCCATTTTGCAAATATTATTTGCAATGTACTATTAGAAATATCTTTGACTGTATTAAATTTGTTTACAAGTTGTATTGTTTACCCTTTTTGAAGCTGACAAGGAAATTCTCATACTTTTCAAAATTTTACATACTCTGCCTTGGGGCTTTGCTCTACCTAGAGCCTCCAGATTATTATTATTCTGGCCTGTACTTCCAAAAAGGGGTAAGGATCTGTGAAAAAGACTATTGCCTCAGCATCTTTTTATCTGTACATTTGTCCCTAGCAGAGTGCAAGGTATTATAGTTTAATTCCATTAGGAGACCCACCAGCAAGATACTGGAAACGTCCCAGGGGCTGGTTGTTTAAAGGTGAATCAGAAAGCTCGCTGGCACTGAGCTGGAGATGAAGGTCAGTTAGGCATCATGAAATTTGGTGACCGTACAGGTTGGGCTTCTTGACAGCTATTTTTAAGGATGTGGACACTTTTTCACTGGGGTGATTATGAAAATCCTATCCCTCACTCCAAATTCTCTAGTTTGTTCCACGTGTTTTACACATCCGCTTATTGATTTCACTGACTGGTTTTGGCATTATGAGCTGTTCCTCTGAGCTGCTAAGCAGGACTTTGACCTTTTACGTGCTTATCTAAGCTAACGACACAGCTCCATTTGTGAGGTGTGCTCATCAGGCCTTTAAATTCCAACACATTTTCAAGAAATGTCACGAGGAAAAATATCTATGGCTTTAATTTTAAAAATAAATGCAACATCACACGGATGAAGCTCATCAGGATGGTTCTCACTGTAAAACCGATATTGCGCTAGTTTAACTGGGCTGTAGAAAATTTATAATGTTTTTAGAGAAGGATTCTGTTAATTGTGCAAGTGAGAGATGCTTCATTTGCATCACAAACAATAAGTTGGCAAGAAAGCTCACTAACTGTGCCAGATCTAAAGGTGTTACCATGACGGTAAGAAGAATTGGTTTAAGAAACCATTTATTTGATGAAATTGGAGGATCCCCAACTTCATAAATCAATTCCCAAATTGCAGGAAAAAATATTACCTTTTAAATGCCCCTAATTGTTATTCATTATTCTAGGCCCTCTAAACCTCACCAGAGTGGTTTATTGATGATGTAGTCTTCAAAGAACATTATTCAGGCAATGGAAAGGGGAGGGGAAAAAAAAAGAAAAGAGTACTGCACCAGGATAATGAATTATGGTGGACAACATCAAGAAGTTTTAGTTTGTTTGCTTTGGGTTAATTTAACAAATAGGAGGATATATTTTTTTCCCTCTTATTCTTTTTTGAAATCAGTTAAAAAAGAAACAGCTTTACTTAAACAGGAAAAAGGAGGCAGTGAGATTCATGCAGAATTATTGTGTTTAATTTTTTAGGTTAACTCATCTAATACCTAATCCTTCATTTCAAAACAGGGTTCATTTGCTGGAAGACTCCTGACTGCAGGTTTTGTGTTCTTAGGGTATTTGTCTGAGGTCTTAACGGCTGAGGTGATGTCCCAGTTCTACGGACATCACAGACAGCTTTGGCACTGGCCACAACGAACCCAGGTTTTCACATAGGGACTTTAAATTGCAGCTTTTTTGGACTGCAGAATTTCTACTAAGTCAGGGGAAGTTCAATGTGCACATTAGACCTGATTTAGTGAAAGACTTCAGTGTGCCTAATGTTAAGCATGCAAATTGTCCCATTCATTCCACTGGGACTAATTCACTGGGTAAAATATTGGCTCCAATAAAAGTATAACTCCCACTTAGGGTGTTTCTTTAGAGCCAATTCCTTCACAGGACAAAAGCAGATGGAAGTGCCAGGCAGACGTCGCTGAGAAACTGGGATCAGGCAAAAATCATGGTATGAAAGAAAGAATAAAATCACATTTGGGAGAAGTTAAAAAGAACAGTCTGCAGAAAAGTCTGAGAGGGGCATCTGGCAATAGAGAAAGGGTACTAGGAAAGAGTGAGAAAAACAGGGTCCTGCATGGGGCTTAAGCAAGCCTACTTGAAGAAGTGTATTTATCTGTACTGGGGCAGTGGGTAGACGCTGTGATAGCGACTGTATTTACAAAGGCCCCAAAAAATTAAAATCTAAACAGATGAGAGAAAAACTGAGCAAAAAGAACTATGACCTTCCCCATGTTACAAACTGAGGGTTAGGACACAGCCACCTCCAGCTCTGGGCCAGGAGCAGGGCTCAAGCACCGGATCTCGCTGACCTCCATGGCACTTGCCTTGTGCCAAGGTTTGGGTGGGCGGCAGCTGGCCCTGCGCTCCACCATGGCCGCAAACAGCTAGGGAGGGGAGGGGAAGAGGAGGAAGAGGAAGGCTGGACACAGCTGCCCCGCCCAGGCTGGAGGGGAGATGGTCAGGCAGGCTGCAGAGCCTGGGCCACGGGGCTGCGGCTCCATCTCCGGCCTTTTATGCAGAGCAGCATTACAGACACAGCCGGGCGGGAATCATCTGCCATGGGCACAGAGCAAGTATACGGCCCAGCCTAACCTCTGTGCCTAAACCTCTCAAATCCCATCCTCAGGCTTTGTATGAAACTGTATTCTCTTAAAAAAAAAAAAAGAAACAAGCACAAGAAGGTGGTTGTTTTCTTTTGCACACAGGCCATGGGAGGAAACGTGTTCCTAAACAGACACCACAAGCCGCTAAACTCCTGACTGTTGCACCAAATGCTCTGAAGCACAAGGGTGTAACATTGAAAATCAAAGTTACTGGTGTATTTGTAAATAACACTTGCACATAGTTTCATTTCTACCACAGTTAGCTTCTCGTAATGAGCTCCCTTTTGGGGGCAAAATCCAAAATAGCAGTACTGCCAGGGTAAAGGAGCACGCCTGTATCTCACCTGCTTGAAATGCATTAACAGATAGGGGTTAGTTATAGGTCACCAATAATGAGAGCAATCCCCATCCCATGTCTGAAATTAAATAAAAATAAATCTCAAACTTTTGAAAGCTGTTTTCAGTGCGGTGAGTTCTGCACACAGGATGATGATTTTTAAAACAGGTACAACTAGTCTTTCAGTCCTGCTTCACTTACTGTTGTAGACACAGCCGTATTGACTTTAAATGACGATAGGTGCCATTTACCTAAAGTGGTAACCATGAAGAGTTTTCATTCTCGGTGCAGCTAATATCACATTTCTAATAAAGCCATCAAGATGCCACCAGCACACATTTATCCATAAGAAGAGATCTGAGATGGGAGACTTACTAGAGAAGTGGAAAATATTTAAACAAAACATAGGTCTCCAACAGCAGAACAGCACACAACCAAATGGACAAAACCTCATCAGCCATTGGAGTGGGGAAAAGCACATGGAGAAGAGGGAAAACGTACAGGACAGACTGAGGTGGCATTCTCGGAAGCAGGAAGTTTACATGGAATTTAAAAGGATTTCTGAGTGATTCAGAGGTGAGACCTAGGAAAACAAAATAAACTAAATATTTAGCAGAGGATGTTATCTGTAATTAAAACAATGAAAAAGATGAAAAGAAGGTAGTTTCTTGTTCTTTTCCTGCTTAAGGATCAAATGCTCACAAATCCTTTCTTGGCTTTCCTGAAAAAGCTGCAAAGCAATAGATTGGTATTCTTCTGGGTGGATTTTATCATTAATTAGTATATCAAGTAGGCTCTAACTACAGGTTTGGTCATCTTTAAATTACTGGGGCACTTTTGTTCCTTAGAACAAAGGCAGAGATAAACACAACTTTAAGAATCAGCTGTATCTCATAGTGGTCTCAATAAAAAACTGGCTTCGTACACAGAGACACAGGTTACAATCCAAGTAATTATAACCATACAAAGGAGAAAAAGTATCACTCCAGAGATGGATGTGATTTTTAGTGCAACTCATTCGGTGACTAGTACAAAAATGCACCCAAGCCCAAGATACAGGCACCCAAAGGGATGAGTGCCAAGACCAGGATTCTTCAAACTGATATGACTCCCAACTTCTGATTCAATTCTGTCCTCAGTGGCAATGCATTTTAAACATTGACTGCTTACATTTTGATGCCCTAACTGAAAACTCAGCTGATGGTTTCAGAAGATCAGTTATAGAATCAGACCTGAACTTATTTAGGAAAGGACATGCAAGGAAAAAAAAAAAGACAGAGAGAGAACTAGCAAAAGAAACTTCAGCATTGCTCAGTCTTTTAGAAAAAAGAAAAAGACAATAGTCTACTTTCTCTCACTTGCATTACAAAATTTACCCTGGAACTGGGACAGATTTCAGAAGCGTTAGTACACAACAAGAGAAGGTGAGGGGGGCACTGCTCCATCAATTTTCTCATTTGCCCCTTTGTTCCCTCTGCAGCAATCTAAACAGAACTAATTCTGATGTTCCAGTGTGTGTTGTCTGCCTCTAAGTGAGAACAAAACAAAAGCAGCATTAAACTGAACTATGTGGTCATCCACACACCATACTGGTTTGGATGACTCTCTGTCTATGTGGCTTTTTGTATAAGAGCTTGTATCAATGGCCTCCTTGTTGTCTGTTGAGCCCCCATGGGGTTACATGAGTACTATCTCAATTCAATAGCTTTTCTCTCAACCATTGTCTTTTAATATAGGTTTATAGTCCTCAAGGATATATGCTGCATTACAATTAGTCATAATGTCCAGCAGTTACTGAGGCTTATTTGCAACACAGAGTTTATTGCCCTTTGTAAGGCTGACAAAGAGATACTTGTTGAGAGCTGTATACAAAAGGCAAATACAATGTATGAATTTCTCAGTAATACAAAAGATGAAAATAATAGCTGGTCAGTAAATAGCTCTGTAAGAGAGTGAGTGGCATCTCTTCTTCCACCTCCTCTGGCCCCCCGCTCCTGGCTTTCTCAAATCAATGCATCTCACCTAATTTTAAAGCGATATCTTGCAGAGACAGAAAAAAGTGACTTTGCATTGTGTGTTCAGCTCTGCTTTCCACTCTACTGTCACTGAAAAGAAATGAAGTGGCAGGAATTATGTTTTACACCCTATGCTGGAGGCCTCTGTCATTTCTCAAGTTCAAAAACACGTTGCAAGTCCTCTTGCCGGGGCTCAATGCGGTTCGACTTGCAAAGAAAAGGAACAGCAGCTCCGATGTGACAAAATGAAGCTATTTGTGTAACAAAGGCTTTCCCCGTCAGCGCAGTCTCAGGCTATGCTGCTCCATGAACAGCTGCACTTTTGCACATACACCACCCAGCACATGTGGTCCGGGGGGACACAGATGGACACAATCCAGCCTCTGTTAGCAGAAGGACCCAGTTACTCCAGGATCTCTGAGCACAGCAGCATCACTGACCCATACACTTGCAAACTACCTCTGCCTGTCAGACATCCCTCAAAGGCCAGCAAGCAGTTTTAGCAAGCCATTTCCCACAGCGGCTGGTGCAGAGCAGGAGCCACGCTTGGCCCGGGCGCTGGCCGGATGCACACAGGCAAGTGCCCTGGGTGAGCTGCAGATGCGTAGCAAGGTGACGCAAAGCTCTCCTGTCCATGCACCCCTCTGCACAGGACAGGGGCTAGAAAGGCAGCAAAGCCCATCCTCACGAATCCTTTCCCATCCTGAAATGCGTGGATAAGCAGGAATAGAGGGCCTGACCCTTTATTACTTTACAAAATATAAGTTCAGTCTGAAAATTGCCATCTGGACCATAAGACTAAGGAGCAAAGTGGGATCTGACTGAGCAGAAGCAAAGAGGGAGGCAGCAGAGTCTGCACAGTTTACCCCAGGAAAATTGTAGCTTCTTCATTTAAACTATTTGGACAAGATACCATGCTGTAATGGAAGACTACCTGGGACAGGACCCAAGACAGAAAACACACTCCATCTGCCTCCTCTCCTCATCTGTTATCCCCCTCTTACCCCACCCCACCTCCCCCACTTCTCCAGAGGTTTTGAATCTAGGGAAAGTTCACATCCAAACAATGCAAATCTACACAGTCTGGGTTTAAATGGACAGAGGTGGGAAACCAAACCCAAACACCTCTGAAGCATGGGGAAGCTCTTCTACTCCAGCTGCAAAAGGCAGAGTGCAGACCAGACTTGCAATTGTCAAAAGGAATTTGCACCAAGGGGCTCTCTGCAAAGCAAACCCAACTCATGCTCCATTGCTCTCTGTCCTCTGGTTAAGAGCTCCTTAATGTTGATAGAAAACTAGACACGCTGGCAAAAAGTGGTCACCTCTACACTAACAGTGAAAGATGATGATAAACTCACTGCTGGGAGAGAAAGCAAAGCATCATCTGCGGGTGATTATTAATCAGGGGGATCCTCTCCAGCCAGAGGATTTTAATATTAGAAGTTGCAAACTCGAAACACAAAGATCCTTTACATAGCTGCATGTGTGTCCAAGCACAAAACATCCTTGCCACTTATCGTGAAGTCAAAAGATACATAAACAAAAACAATGATGCTTATATTTATTTCCTTCTCTCTGGTTCCTCAGCTCTTTGGAGATTTCCTTGGACAGGAATCTGAGCTCATTAGCTGATGAGGATTTTTTTTCTGCTGTGTCATGGTTTCTTTTCAGAAATAGTTTTTCAGCCCGACTTGCCAACTTTCCCTGGCCTACTCTGGGTCCTGTCATTAGGTCTGGTTCTTCTTTTTTTTAAATAAAAAAAATCATCTTTTCCTTCCTCAGAGCTAGGTCTGTGTTTCTTGTTCCTCCATGACTTCTCTTTCAATGAATGTTTCATCCCCTTGCTTCCAGCCAAGAATTACCAAAGTCCGTATTTCCCTCTCCTGACGTTATGGGAGCAAATCCGTTCTCCTGACTCACCGTTCAGAACCCAGGCATTAAGATGAGTGACTCTCCACAGTCATTATACTGGAGTATATGACAGACCTTGTGAGAAAATGATGGATTCACTATCTGCAGCAATCCAAGATGCTACCATTTTTCATAACAGCAGCTTTATAACTTCAACCAGAATTCATAAATTGTACTTAAGACCCCCATATCAAGACAGGCTCCAAAAGTCCTCAAGGAATTGTCACATCTCTAAGGCATTAAATCCATCTCTCATTCACCAGGTAGCTGTGCAGGTATTAATACAGAAAACCTATGTCAGCTTTGTAGAATCAAAGAAGAGTAATGAGTGTTTTTGGACTCCACATGAATGTTTGCCAATATACCTTTGAACATGAGTTTAATATCACAGCTAATTTTGTTTCAAGGCAGACGTATGTGTTCAATGACTCTTCATACTAAAATAAAATATTTCCCTGGTGAAAACATTTATTTTTCAAATGAATTCAAGCAGATAAATAACAGGGACACATCAGTTCAGGATATAACCTCTCTCTTGTGTGTTCCAGGGAACACAACTTTTTATTTGATCCTAACCTTTGAGGGCTGAAAACATTCCTTTAGCACTTAAATAGCAACATCATCTATTAGCTTTTCGGCCCAGAAAAGCTTTCACAGGGAATTGTAAATCACTGTTCCCTACAAGCCATGTGCTATAGGAACCTTAGACTGAAAACTGACAAATTGCTTGCTTGGATATTCATCTCGTAGATCTAGATCAGATGCAGAAATTCCGGTTTTTTCCACATGCCAACCTTCTATATTTTAAATTAATCATGAAGGAAAAAAAAGAGAATAGCAATAGGACATTAGAAATATGTCTATTCCTGAGTCTGCCAGTTTACAAACATAAGTTTCTGGTCTATACTTTCTCTGGCAGGTATTAGCAATGTAAACACTTGCATTTAATCACCATTCTAATCAAAGGTTTTGTCCTTACTTTAAAAGTTGTATACATGCATAAATAAAGCTGTATATGTAAATAGGGATATGTAAATAAAAAGAATACGTAAATAATAAAATTTTATTTCAGACAACCAAATATGCTATTGAAATTTAATTGGATGTAATAAATATTCACCAGGACATTTAAATCAAGGGGGAAAGAGGTGTAAAATATACATAAGTATTTAGTAATAAATATGCACACATTTCAAAGTACCTATGGGGCAAGCTTAATCCAGTACATTAAAAGTGCTATAGGTAACATTGCCTCGCTTCACCCTGCAGGGGCTGAGCTCAGCTTCCAGCCATGCCCCTCTTCCCAGCCCAGGCTACATGCAAAGTGCAGCACCCACAGCCACGGAGCCGAGATTAAATTCTTGACAGCCACATAGAGGGCCAGTCCATTAGTTTTGCAGGACTTTTTGCAGTCTGCCGGACTCCATCCCTGCACACGCCCTTTGGGGAAGGGCGAAGCACAATTCGCCTCCCCCGTGGCTGCTTACGCCTACGATAAGGAGAGGTGAGAAAGGTCAGACTGTCCCCTGGGAGATGAAATAATCCGTTGTAAGTACGTTACTCATTACAGTGAATCAAAGAAGATGCAGATGTAGAGAGCTTCAAAAAGCATTACAGGGTCAATTCTCATAACTGACCAAAGTTCAAAACTTGTTGCTCCAATTCCCTTTTCTGTTTCCTCTCTTCATATCTGTGCATCTCCATGTGTTGGTGAACATAAAGTTCAATCTCCACAGCATTTTTATGCTCTGCACATCACTCACGCTATTCTTTTGGACATGGTCCTTTGCAGGCAGACTAGTTAAAAAGACATTTCTTGCAATGCATCACGACACCGTTAACACAGTAACAAGCAGAAGTGAGGGAGAATAAAACAGATATTTGGAGGGGGAATAGACTGAAATTAAAATTCAGTCACAGGAAAATTAAGCTAAGCCTAGCAAGCACACATCATCAGGATATTACAGAACACATTTTTTCTTTCTGTTGTTCACATAAACACTCCTATATGCCACCATAAATTTCCAGGAAACAAAATCTTCCTTCCTTTTACAGCAGTTTAAGGCAGAATAACACTCCCATCATTTTATCCCTACACAAGCCCATTCCTCAGATAGTGTAAAGCTCTGTGGCATGACTTGCTTCAGTGAAGTGAGACTAATTTATCCCTCTTCCCCGCAAACCTTTTCTGTTTTCCAGTGAAGTTCTATTTCACTCTCCTGTTTCTATCTTCCCAGGTAAAGTTTCTGCCACCCAAACCATGGGATTATCTGTTGTACAAGAACTATCATTTTGGTGACAAACACAACATGGGTTTCAGGAGTAGGAAATACATCCCACGGGCTGAATAGAAGACTATTGCCTGACTTATTCCTGATGCCGCTCACTGCCGTGCACAATAAATGCAAGGCTGGTCCTGTTCTCCAGCTGTTTCTTCATTTTCTCCAGCAGTGCTAGGTTCCTGCTTGCTCTGTTCCCAACTCCTTTTAAGTTACCTCCCTAGATTAAGTCCTGAGCTACTTAAATTAATATCCTCCCTAATAATCCCCAAAGCTACACCGCTAGTGAGCTACATGTTTCTCATACATTAACTTTTAATATTCCAACCCAGTGCAAACCATGCCACTGAGCTGAGTGTCACCCCTTTACCCAGGGTCTAAATTTAGGTCCTGTTCTGTGCTGTCGCTACAGTTTATGGCTGTTTTGTTCTGGAAATCCATGTGTACCTGCTTATAAATGCTGCACAGACAGAGCTTACTGGCTGGGTGGATACACAGCTGAAAAACTGAGTTTTCCTGAAATAAGTTTTATTAAAAGCCGAGAATATGGTGCCTGTGTTGGTGGGGAAGGAGGGTTGTTTTAATCTTGAAAAAAAAAAACCAAACCCCCAAAAAACAAAAACACCCCAACAAAAACACACCCACATAGAACTGCAGTGTTGCTTTTGGAGCACAAGAAACTTCAGATGACAGGGAACAGCCCAAGATGGGACTGGTTTACAATTGATTACTTCCTCCTGACACACGCTAGCGAGACAGAGTGGATTTTATTTCCAATTCATAAATACCCTTGCGGGGGAGTAGATACTCTCCACTAGCAGAGACCTGGCACTTTCCTCCTGGGGAAGCACCATCCCTGAATGGCTATGCAGATGATGCTCACAACAACTCCCAGAAATTTTGTGCCTGAAAGCGAGAAATTCAATCGGAAAATATCATCTGTTGCTCTATTCTTGGTCTGTTGCATACTATATATTCCTCCTTGTTCTAACAATGCACGCAGTTATTAAACATAGAAATTATATAGTGCTCTTGAAAGGTGCCAAATTCACAGCCACCAAGAACATGAACAGAGCCCTTTATTTCCAGTGGTAGAAAGGCAAGCATTTGCTAAAGGAGATTTTAAGAGCTCTAATCCTTTTACAGATGACAAGTACTTCTGCTACTGTCTACATCAAGTTTGTCCACTTTCCCTAGAGGAGCAAGAAAGAGAAGCTTCCCTGAGGTGGTCCCCATGGAGCTGATGTGCACAGCTCTGCATTGACTGCTCTTCACCCACACAGATAGACAGCTTTGCAAGCAGGAATCTTAAACTTTTCTGAGAGCAAATATAACCCTACTTTATCTCTTGTCCTTCTAACATTGTCTGGATGAGACATTGGTGTTTTGCTTTGTTGCTCCCTAAGGAGAGGGTGAAAGTATAAAAGGGAAAGAAAAAATGCAGAAAAACAGATAAACATCTAAAGTTTCCAGCAAAACACATGGTTTAACTTAAGGAAAATTTAGACAGCAATCTCTTAGAAAAATATGTATCTAAGTTTTTCTCTATATGGAGTGAAGGAAAAAACCTCAAAGACGAGAGGGAGATATCAAATGGGAAAGTTGAAAAATATTGAAATGATCATGGTTCACTTCAGCTCTGCACAGTGCTTCTGACACCAGCTCTGAAGAGCAAAGTCCAACCCCTGCAAACTAAAGCTAAGATAAAACTCCCTACTCAGTGATCCCTAAGCATCCAAATGATAATAAACACATTGAAGAATCTTGTTGGAAAGAGCCAAAAGGAAGATGTTTCCAAGAACTGGCTTGCTTTCACATCCCTTCAGTTTTTGGTCTAGCAAAGGAGGGCTGAATGACCCTGTCTCTCTCTCAAATGTTACAACAAAAGCCAGACAAGCAAATGTTCTTCTTTCCCTTCCCACAGCTCAGTGTAAATCTAACCTCTGGCTAGCATTTAATAACCGCTCTGCCTTTCCTGTTGGTGTGCGTTACCTAAAAGCCTAAAGCTGGACAGTCTGAGGGGTGGAACACTGCATGATCTACTAGCCCTGCTTTTCTTAAGTTATCCTGATACTAATTTCTTGTCTTTTCCTTTCTTGTTCATGGAAACAGGGATCAAGGAATGCTCCTGCTGCAGTGGACTTTCCTGATAGTTTACCAGTTCAGAAACAAGTCCCAGCTCCATCTGTCAGAAGTTTTATATGCTCTACTCTGAACTGCTTAAGATTTCTAATGTAGTTTGATCCAAAACTCAGTAAAGCTGGTAGAAATGAACTTCAGAGTGTTTTGGATTTCATCTGACTAAAATTAATTTCCTGGCATCTTTGCTTTGATTTATCAGCCTTGTAAAATGTCAAATATACACCTACACACATTTTTAGAAAGAAGTTTTAAGAAACTATCCACATCCTCCCTGGAGACGCTCAAAACAGCACTTATATCTCAATAGGAATTTACAGCGCACTCTGAATGGAGTTTTCCAGCATAAGACTTGAGCTCCAGAGACCCGTGCAAAGGCTTAAAAACCTAAGGAGTGAGTTTTGGAAATATACAAAGGAGGAAATATTTTGCAGAGCAGTACAGCCAGACATGCAACAAATTTCCTCTGTAGTTCAGCACTGCCCAATCAAGACATCAAAAAAGGGTGAGAAACACCAGCAGATCACGCTTAACAACCCATAGATAAGCGAGAGATTTACCACAAGAGATTCACCACAGCCATCTCCATGAAAAGTAATCATCATCTACTACATCCTTCACCCACCAGCACAGTTGGTTCCTAACAACCTTGGGCAGATGGAGAAATAGGAACACATGATTTATCTTAACATTGACACATAGGTCAACACAAACTCCAAAATAGCACCCAGATATTCAAACAGATGTTTAAACAGTCCTTTCCTCTAGTCAAAGCTAACTTTAACAGAGGTAGCATAAATAAAAGTGGTTCCAATTGGCAGAAACAACTTTGATCCAGAAAAAGTTGTTGCACATAGGGGTTGTTGCTGTGCCAGTGTCATCTGTCCGTTCTGTCCATGTCCACTGCATCACTTTTGTTTGTCCCCCTTGAGATTCCCAAGTACTTTCTTGAAATTTGGACAAAGCAGGCAGCATGCGACAATGCAATAAACAAACTCCTGACATCACAGAGAAAAAATCTGCATCAGGAAGGTCAAAGTCAAAACTTTGGTAATCTGGATCTGCCCAACTACATCATCATAAACCAGACACTTGCCTCTTGCACCATTCACCATCATTACTTTTTATGATCTCCTTTTCTTCCACTTGCACTTTAATTTAGGATTGGTTGCACTCTATTGAGGATTTGACTGAAGTGTCTGCAAAATGCTGAACCTCACAATTCCCAAGTGTTATTAGCTGTGAGGTGGAGATATTTAACCAGATGAATATATTCAAGCCATGGCAAAGTCAAACATAAGGTAAAAATGATGCCTTTCGGGGGGCATCTGATTGTAGCAGATCAAACCAAAAACATGTTTGGGAAAAGAAGATACCAATTCTGAGACCACAGTGACCTGACTGCGCTATTGTGTTCTTGCCATGTGTCCTACGGTACAGCACAGCCTTAAACTTGTCAGTGGTTCCTCTTCCCTCATTTGATAGCGACCTCATCAAGTGTGAATCATGAAACCACAAACTGCAACAATGCTGTCCTTCCACTGACTTCTCGGAACATAAACAATAATAACGTAAATACAACTTACCAAAGACTCAAGTAAAGCACTTAAAGGAAATCTATATTTTTATATAAACCACGGATGTTTAGTGATGTGGTATGATATTTCTGCTTAGCTCTGAATAGCTGGAAATTATCTCACTACTAAAAAGCAGTATATTCCTCGGATGCTGAGAATTAAAGCCAAAATGGTATCTTTTATTTACTTTACTACATATTTTTGTGTTTTTATATCAAGGCATGAGCATTATAGACCAGTAAATGATTCAGTTTTGATCAGTTTACAAATGACAACAAAGCGCTAGCAAGCCTCTGTGTAAAATGTGAAGAAAAGTTCATTTCAAACAGCTTGATGCTGGAAAAAGTATAATCTAGAAGAGATCTTATTTGCAGTTTATTGACCTCTCTTGAGCATTCATTTGGCTGCTGTTGGATACTATCCTTAGCTGATACTGAATATCCTCAGATGGAACCAACTACCAAGTCACGCAATCCTCATATTTCCATCAGCTGATTGGTAACCACAAATATTTGTAGTTTGTGTTATCTAAGCAATAATGAAAATCCAGCATGAAAAAATTGAGACATGAAAATCAATGCTGAAACCACCTTAAAACCCTTAAGATGATAAAAGGCAGAGTCAAGCCTGGAACACTGTCCTTAAAGTACCCCATTTTTACTACCTCAGTGCACGGATCTTCCAAGAGCAGTTTCTCTGCCTTAGCACAGAGCAGCACATGACAAGATCTGCTCACACAGCACCACAACCGCTTCTACATCTCTTACCAGCCAAAGCTGCTGAGGGTTTTTTAGCAACTCTCCACCTGGGCTTCTTCCAGTCTAACTGCCATGCTCTTGGCCACCCCCCAGGCAGGCTCATCCCCATCTCTGACCACAGAGTAAGCGTCCTAATCCCAGTGCTTAAACTGAGCAATGTGGATATTGTTTTTACCATCAGAACTTTCAGTGAGTAGCAGACTGTGAGACCTCAGTATCTGAGCCCTCTGCAGTGAATGAAGGCGTTACCTGAAAGGGAAGCTTGGTGCCTTGTGAAATGTGTTAGAGTAGATTTTGAACATCATTTTTGTCCTAACTGGTAAGAAGGAGAGAAATGCATCACTGTTAAATGGGTGACATCTCTGTGTCACCAAATGCTGTGGCCACTGACATAGAAATGCCAGGTCTTGGGGAAAAAGCGTCATACCCAGCACTTTAAAAAGGGCATAAGTTCTGAGGAAAGAAAACAAGAAAATCCACAGTCTAGCCAGAGAGCATGCTAGGACCAATGGAACTGCTAGCTGTTTTTATGAAAAACTACAATCAGGAAGAAAACCGTGAATTAGGATGCTCACTGCCTATTACTGAGGTAAGGGAGATTAAAAATAAACTGGTTTGGAATAACCTACGATTCCTCCCCACTCGACACTCGTTTCTGAAAATCTGCAAGAACAAAAATGGACCTTACTAGGATCGGGAACAGCAAT
>VZTV01070299.1:18214-40047 GCA_013400875.1 Anhinga rufa | reverse complement strand
CACACACACACACACAGAGCCATCAGTCCGTCCGCAACAAAACCCAGAGCGTTGTGCTGCTTCTTTGCCACGGTCTGTGGGGAGAGAGTGCCACAGCTCCACAGCAAGACGGCAGTTGTCTGTCTTGTATAGTACGTCTTTGCAGACATTACACTGAGTGCCATTTATTATGGGTCATAGGGGAAAAAAATGCTTATTACGATCTAGTGAAATCATCTCTGGCTGCAGAGGCTTGATTTGTTGAGGCTACTCTCTTCTCTGGGATGATGAAACTTTGGAGCAGAGAACCAGAGAAGTTTTAGCCCAGGTTCGCAGAGCAGATGGTGTGGTGTCGGGGAGAGGGGATGGGAATTTGCCGCTTGTTTATGTTCCCACTGTTGATGTAAAAGTCCCTTAAAATCCACTACAAAGCTGACATCCCTATTACACGTGTACTCTCAGGTCTTCTACAACCAGCACAGAGTCAACAGCCTTTTTCCAAAATGGGATTTTCCTCTGCTGTCTTTCACAGTGAGGTAATTGGAAGTTGCCAGAGAATTAAGAGCCAGATAAGCCATATAGCTATTTTGTTGTGTTGACCCAAGTAAAAGTGGAAGGCTCGGGCATTTTGTTTTGGTTTTTCTCCATGTTCTATAATTGTCCTAATCTTTTCTGATGTCCTGAACAGTCCAAAAATCCACATAGAGCCTCGTATAATGGCTTTAAAAAAAGGTTTTTATCTTTTTCTTGACCCATCAGCTTAAGAACTGCCTGCTTTTTAATGGATTTTCTCCCTCACTAAATTGAATGGATCGTCCCTCATTATCATTTAAATAGAAGCCTCACTCCCTGTGAACATGGAAAATTTGAATGTGGTAGTAGAGCTGTGATAATTTGAAATATTCGGAAGGTGGGGGCAAGGAGGGGGAGCAGGCAGCAGAGTGCAGAACTGCTGAATGTAATTGTCTGAATGAATTTTGTTGCCACAAGATGGGAAAATAGACTAATAATTGTCTTCCAACCCTAGCAGAATAGTTGCCCTAGTTAGCCGAAGCTAACACTCTAATTGTCATGGGGGCACGGAGATGAATGAGGATGTATGCAGGGCACAGCCAGGGCTAAATTGAGTGATATACTAAGGCAAAGAGCAAATTGGCAATTATTGGCCCAGCTGAAAAGGTTGGCAGGTGTGCTGCTTTCTCACGAGCCCTTAGGGGGAAATTGGAAATATAAAATATCGACCATAAATACTCACTGATTAGGAAATATGTTGCAAGAGGTGCTGGCCACTTAAGAGTCAAAACTCTCCTTTTCAAGGGATTGGCTTCAGCTGTGCATAAAACCAGCAAGCGCGCTGCTACTAAGTTGTTCAGAGCTTTTCCCTCTCATCCGCCATCCCCCAGGCTATCTTTTCTAATTTTCCATCATCCTACCCTCATATGTTTGTTTGGTTTTCTTTAAACATAATAAACGAAAAGCAGTCTTTTAGGAAATGCAGAGAGATTTTCCTCTCTCTAAATGTTCTTTGATAAGCGTTTAGCATATTGTATAGACTAGATATAAAATTCTCTCTCTGGTAGATGAATACAAAATAACTTCTGTGATTTCTAATTCAAACAGTTTACTGTGATCTGCTTTTCTTTGTGTGCCATCACAGGCCCTATCTCCCCCTTCCCTCCTACTTTCCGTACCACGCTTCCCCTCCTGGGGCAAAGGGATTAAAGCAGCAGCAGGGTACAAAGCTGCAGGCCCATTACGTGTGCCTCAGGCTGAAGTACCTTGCCAGAAGCATGATCAAATGAGCCTCTGAAGTGAGAATTGGACCACAGCCGCACCACAGGCCCGTGTTTATCCACTTCGCAAACTTTGGCACGCGTGGGACGCCCAGTCTTGGCTCCAGGCAGGGTGGCGGTGGGACATCAGAGCTTGGCGTGGCTCAGGCCAGGAACGCCTCAGTGCGACAGTCAGGGATGTTACTGAGTGCATGGAAGGGGTTTTTGGGAGGCCTGGGATAGCAACACGTGGACTGCAAACTCTTTGTAGCACGTGCTGTCCGTTGTTTCCCATGTGTAACGCACTAGAATCTGATCCCTGGTTTGAAGAGTGCAATAAGAGCATCGTAGACCTTAGTGAAATAAAAGTAGCATCAGGATAGTTTTAAGACCCCCCTCCTCAAACCATGAGTCCTGGGAAACTGGTTTGAATATACATGCAAGGATTATGAAACCTTTCAAGTTGCGTTCTTCTGGAGGCAAAAATTCACGTCCCTCCAGCATGCTAGCTACTTGTATCTTTGTGTCCCTCAAAATACCAAATGTTTGCGTGAAAACGGCTGCAGCAGAAATTATGAGCAAAGTTGTAATGACTTCCATGAAGCTTCAGGTAGTGAAGCATAGCTGGGGAGAAAGGAAGTCGGGAGAAGGTTTGTGAAGTTGGCCGAGGGGTGATGGTTTGAATGGGAGCAGCGCTCGTGCATGTTCTGTGCGTTTCAGAAATGCGAGGTCCTTTCATATTGTTCCTGGCTTACTGTATGCAGTTTGTTCGTTCCTGGTCAGCGGCCGTCTTTCCTTCTGCTGTCTGTGGCCATCAGCGGTAGGAACCCAAGTGTCTTGGTTGGAAGCTGTTCTGTAGCTTATCGAGCCAGTTACAGATGTTTAAACCTCGTGTAGTTTGATATATCTTACCGAACTGGTGTTGCAGTATTTCCAAGCATAACCCCCTTTGCTTATCCAGCATAATAAAAGAAGGGAATTAAAGAAGGAACACGTTCAAGTTTTGTGTGACATCAAAATCATTCATCATGTGTTGTGGTTATCTTGTCAGGTCCTGGTTTCTAATCTGAGCGAACATCAGATGCACTCTGTGACCTTTGCCAAGTCAATTGAACTCATTGTATTAACAGTCAGGAGTGTGACTATGGAAACTAATGGCGTCAAGAGAGCCTGCGTTAAGGTTGGGGATATCTTCTGCCCTTGGCCCTTTTCTCCCTCCTCCCCACTTACTCCTCTCATTCCAAGACATTTGAGTTTTATACGGGACTTGCTTGGAAAGGAAATCCTAGATTTCTCCAGTGTTCAAAGCTGAACCAATATTCTGTTGGTGAATGTTCTATAAGTGACCAAATGGACGGGTAAACGTACGTGCTTCCTCGCGCCTCAGCCCTATCTGACTGCAGACCTGGGCTAACCAAGAAACAGTGGAAGACAGGTACAGCTGAGGTGAGTTTTCATCCTGAGCGACTGCTATAAGGTGTAATTAAAAGTGAGTTCTCTCCATATTACTGACTAACTCTGCTGAGTGCTGATTGACCAAACCAGGCGTGCGGCATTGGGCCCCATGATAAGTTTGGGCCTGTGATTTGTCAAGGCAAGATTAGGCACTAAATAGGAGCTGGGAATTCCGCCTCAGTTCCCTCCTGTGCCGGGGCCGCCTCGGGTGACACTGGGCATGTCCCAAGTCTTTCTCTGCCTCAGTTTCCACGCTAGCATGGGGGTGGCGTTAATAATAGTGCTAGGAGGCTCTTCTTCTGTCCACACAGGAGTAGCTGTTTGCCCAAATCAGCTGCTTCAGCCGCTGACTTGGGGGTGCTTGATATACTTTTGGTTTCAGCCAACAAAAGCGGCATATTTCAGAGAGGCTGGAATGAACTCTTGACATTACTGGAATATGTTAATTTAGGTCTTTTAGCCAAAGACGAGGGAAGTGAATACTAAAACCAGGAGCTAATTTTGTGGTCGTGCTGCCATTACCTGCTTTTATCTAATCCCCTTGTAGTTAGTTCATATATCAGGGATACAAAAGAACCAAGTTGAAACCTGCCTGGCCCGTTGAGAGAGGGGAGTTGGCTTGAGGTGCCCTATTACCTTGATTATTACTGGATTTTAAAGCCCTTCCTACTGTCTTTCTAGTTCAATAAGTAACCCAGTGGCTTTAAAAAACTGAACAGAGGGTGTCTTGATTTCTTTTGCATCCTGAGAACAGTGGAAGGCCATGCTTTTATTTATACAAGGGAAATAACTTTTCCTGTCAATTTAATAGACAATCTTGGAAAACCTGCTGAAGGTTATTGGTGAGATTTTGTCATGATTTTCTTTTCTAAATAGTAATCACGGTGTTCATCAGGAATAAAGGAAGAAATCTTTTAAATACAATTGCAGATATCAGCGTAACTCAAACTCTCAAGGACATCGGTGGGGGGATAGTAGAGTCTTTCAACAGTAAGATTTTGTCTTTGCTGCCAGAAAGGTGTATTTTTTTTTATATCCAGTGTAATTAACATGAGAGCTATCCCAGGGTAGAAATAATTCACTCTGTGACATAACTGAAATGTCTTGTCTGTGCTGTCTGGTTTTGGTTTTAACCTTGGGCTTAAAAGGAACCAAAAATCTTTAGTTGTAAAAGAGCACATCATCTGCAAAATATTATAAGCCATTTATCTTTATGCACAAATGCCATCTAGCACTGTAGTTTCACTTATGCGTCATTAAATGCACAGACCACACTCATTTTGCCCCTAACTAGTAACAGTCTCCCTTAGAAACGCAGGGTATTCCAGACAGCGCTGAAAGAGGCACGAGAGGCACAAAAGCCAGCGCTCAAGCCAGGCAGAGAGGGCCTCTGCCCTCCCTGAGGGTCGGCTCGGGATTGCTTCCCAGGGCAGGGCAGCCAGTGGGAGCAGCGTCTGCAAGCTGGCCGTGGATGCGTCCGCCGCAGCGGCTTCGCCGGAGGGCTGGCAGACCCTGCCCGCTGGCCCCTGCCTGCTCTGAGCGGGCGGCACGCGGCTTGCGCGGGCACATCGCGCTCCCCATCTCCCACTTCTTCTGCAGCGCTGGGTTTCGCGGGGGTGAGGGCTTTTGGAAAGCCTTGACGTGGCAGCTGCGCCTGCGCCTGGCTGCAGCGTTGGCCAGGCGAGGTCACGGTCCTCTGTCTTTGAATTGCGTGTTTGGCTGCATCTTTCCTGCCCGCGATGCTTTCCCCAGACAGCATTTGAAGGCCAGACTGAGCCTGCTTGGGCTGAAGCAGTAAGAGCTGGTTTGGGTTTTGGTCTCGGATGAAGCAAAGCTACCAGGCAGGTGCTGTGCTGGTCGGTGCGGCACTGACGTGAATGCGGCTAGCTTGGTACAGTGGCGACCATCGTACCCTGCTGCTTGAGGTACCTTCAGACAAGGAGAAAATTGACCCAAACAGCAAATAGATTATTTTGAGAGTAAGAACTTTGACAGCCCTCCATGTAAGCGCTCCTATCCTGTAGGTAAGAGCCTCTGTAAGTCGTTCCAGCTGAAGATTTGCCCCAGTAACTGCTCTTGCCAGACAAGCACTCATTCATAGTCAGAGGAGGTTTCTTCAGCCTTGGGTAGATGCCAAGTTAAACTTCCACTAAGATTTCTTATATTTACAGCCACAATTGATTACTTTTCTCATTATCTGATCTTGATATAGAGACATATGGATTGAGCTATGTTTATATCAACCCCCAAAGATTTTTTTTCCTAAGGACCATCCATCACAGTTGCACGCAAACTGTTCTGCTCTGGCACTCGTAGCCGATATTAGCTGGGGCTTTCAAAGTTTCTACATGTGGCAGTTGGTATGGGTCCTCCTCAAGAGCCCGCAGTGTTCCCAGCTAACCAAGAAACCAACAGCGGTTTGTTAGATGTGCAGAAAAATGCATGCAAACAGCTCTGGAGAGTGTGGGCCATGGCTGTGCGTAAACCTAATTGTTGGAAAGGATTTTACGGGTTGAATCCAAAGTATTCACCAGTTACTAACTTTATACATGCAATAACATTTTCTGGGGGGGTAAGGGGGGTGGCGCACGATGAGGACCTTCCCCCACCCCCCCAATTTCCAGGACATTTAATGTTAAAACAAGTAAGGGAGAAAGAAGCTCTTAGATGTGAAAAATGCCAGAGTACGTTGCCATTCAGTTTTAATTATTTCTGATGTAACACTTCATTCAGTAACTGTTTTTATTGTTTTCTACTCAGTGGTTTTAAATCAGTGGTCTGCAAATTCCTGGGGTTCTTGGACAGCTTGGGATGCCTGAAAGTTATCTAAGAAAAGCAGGTCTGTTGTTGGCACGTTTGAGTTTGTTGTCCAAGGGTCTGCTCCATCCCGGGAAAATATTTTGGGCGTGCGCAAGACTCAAAGATTGAAAAGAGCTGTTAAAGTGAAAATGCTGTGAGAGGCTGTTTCTTTAGAGGGCAGCTTCTAATGAAACCTCTTGTTTCTGTTTTTGGTTATTATTTCCAATTTGTTAGACCTTGTCAGTCTTCGTTAAATCTGAGTTGATGGGGGAGGGAAGTGAGAACTGCCACCCTTTCTCCTTTCCTCCTCCTGCCTCTCCAAGCAGGTAATTTGCCCTCTCCTCATTTCTGCGGGTACTCCTACAGTACAGTACTTCTCTGTACAGTTCGAAGTGAGCTGCCTGATGAAGCTATCCAAAGTGTCAGAACAGATAATTGTGTTCAGCTGTTGAACATACTCATGTAGATAGCAGGATATTGTTATTAACCGTTTTTCTATACAAGGCTGGATTCCATGAGTTGTTTGGGGCTTTTTAAAAAAATATTTAGAGGGAGGGATAGGATTGTCTTAGCTTCTCAAAACCAGAGCTAAATGCTACTGCCTTTCATTTCTCCAGTTCGTAGCTTTATTTCTGGGCACTTTACATTAAAGATGTTTATAAATAACACTCTACTGTTTGGTAGGGTTTGAAGGCAGAGGCCAAATCAATGTGCAATATGCAAAAGGCAGAAACACGAGCGCCGTTAGCGGTTTGGTACTGCTATCTCGGACTCCCCTGTGGAAGCTGTCCTCTTCCTGCAGAACAGAGGTCTCCTGAGCTGCGGCAGGACAGACGTGCAGGCGTTGCGTGCCAGGGATGGGGACTGGCACCCGGGCACACATGGGCTGCCGGCCTGTGTGTGAGACCTGGGGAGAGCTGTGCCACGGCTTTCCTTCTGTCTGGCACCCTGGTTCCTGGTGAGAGGGTTAATGGGGAACCCTCCTTCCTCCAGCAGCACGTTCACTTACTTGTAGGGCTTTGCTGTTGTCTCTTCTTCGCTTTGGAAACTTTCCTCCGTGGGCTCTTGGCCGGCAAATGGCTTCTCTGGTGTCTAGGGCGGTTGCGAGACAGTGGCACAGAGCATGCGTGGGCAGACCGACAAGACGATCGAGTCCTCCGTTGAGTGCAGGGGCCTGGAAAGGCTTCTCTGTGTATCTAGGTATCTTCTGATCAAAAGGTTTGCAAACTGGTAGTACAAAGGAACTGTTATCTTACTGGTGGAAAATGACAAGTATTTGCAGTAGCCTGCAATCAGTCTGCATCAATCTCTTTGGGGGTATTGTGCTGTTGTGGTGATTTACTAACACGATAACTTCTGGCGCTGCTGGAAAAAGACAAACAATCCTCAGGATCAGCCTGCAACAATTTGGTATTTTTGTTCGGGCTTTGGTACCCACTAGAGCATCAGTCTTGGAAACAGGGCTGCTCAGACTTCCCGAATCTTGTTTAATAAAATCACGTAGCGAGGGCATCATGATTATAAATCACACTTGGAAATTGGCCTGCAGAGTACTTGCTGGGTCGTGTGGTGTCATACACCACCACTGTTCCCGGCTTCTTTTTAATTTCCGAAAAGAAGGCATATAGAGGCAGCTGGAGATAGAGGAGGAATTCATTTAGCTGCTTTGAGAAAGCCACTGCCAGCGAAAAACAGCAGCTCGACAGTCTTGGGCTGTAGAGAGGGGAAAGGGATCCAAGTGACTGGAGCTGGTGTAATGAAAAGGAAAAGAACCAAATGATTTGGCAGCGTGTGAAAGAGGTAAGGATGTGGTAGAGAAGGGAGCAGGAAGAGCTGAAATGAAGAGCATGAGCAAACAATGTAATTTAACGTATTCAAAAGGGACAGAATGCTTATTAAAGCTCTGAGAGATGATAAATTAGCGCTTTGCCGCTATTGTTTCAGATAGAGTTGTCATATGGTAATACTGCAGCAGCGAAGGCTGGAGGCTCACAAATTCGTAGAGGGGAATGGAAAATGGTATATATGGTTACATGATTGAAGGTTGGAGTCGGAGGCAAAGCGTGCAGCCCTGATTCAGGAGAGCATCCTTACGCACGCGTGCTGTTCCCTGGAAGCTGCCATTGCATACTGAAGAGGGACGGTTCGAAATCCGTACTCTGCTGCTGTGAAGACGTATCCCACGCCGAGAGCTTTTACCTTAGTTGGGAGGTGCTGTCGAAGTCCTGCTCTAGCTTACGAAACCCTGGTCTGAAATAGCCCCGGAGCCCTCACCTGGAAATGCTCTTTTGCTGTTACTCCTGTGGCAGCACACAGAATGGCAGAAGATTATTTGAGGCGCTGTGGTTATGAAGTTTTCCCCAAGGAATACTGGGCTGGGGGAGGGAATCGCAAAATGATTCTTATCTTACATTACACAGAATCTCTTGCATTACTTACTGTGGCATATTGTTTCCTCCCACAGAGTTCTGCTCAATCGCTTTCAGGAAGAGGCTACTCCGTAAGTCATTTTACAGCTAATTCTTTCACTTCTGTTGATGTTGATTGCAGAGGTTTACACTACCTATTGCATATCCGCTGACATGAAAGAAATGCAGAACATAAAAAGCAGGGTTTAGAGTACAGGACTGTCATGCACCTGGCTGAGGACAGCCCTGACGTGAGAGCGCATGAAGAGCCTGGGGGCTTCTTCGGTTTAATTTTGTACTTACAGGGAGGGTTTTTTTGTTGTTTTAGAGTGGATTTCAGCGAGGTAGTCACCTCCTGAGAATTAAAGGACGAGTGGGGAGAGTTTTCAACACCGGTGGGAGATGCTTCCCTCCTCTCCTCCCTCCCCCATACAGCTTTCCATTTGTGTGTTAATACAAGAATCAAAGACAAAATTACTCCATTTTAAGGAGAATTGTGACCCTCACCAGTGTGAACAAAAAAAAAAAGTCATTATTCTCTTATTTACAAGCTCTGAGGTACAAAACAAGCTCCCTTGTTTCCAGAGGAGGGTGTTGCTGGTGTTTCCTTCGCAGGAGTGCCATAGGTACCAGTGCTCTGGGGCTGGCGTTACGGGGCCAGGACACGTCTGCATGTGTATGCAATATAACAGTGATGTTTAACTGACCATTTCTGTCCACATGTACCTTATTTGTATGTGCAATAATGACGTTTCTTCACCTAGAGGTGGTATAATTATTTGTTTATTTTGGGTACCTTTGCTGCTCAGCTGTCCAAAAAGGCAGGCACATCGAGCTTATTGTATATATTAATAAGGAAATAAGAGAGGATGTGAGTGGCTTAGCAACGTCAACGTGAAAATTCCTGGAACCGCATTGTATCTGACTCTCCTAACAAACGTGTGGTGTGTAGATATCTGTTACGGTACCCTGGTTGTTCAGCCAATAAGTCATGTATTCCCTCAGTCCTAGTGCAAAGGTTGTAGACGAAGGCGTGTGCAAATCTGAACGAGAATGTCTCAGTCCAGCTAACAATTCCTGCCTAAGCTTATTGACACTAATTGCTGTTTTCACGACCTCTGCCGTGACAAAGTTTTGCCTTCTAGGTGAACGCCCCAGCCTCTGTTTCTTACCAAGAGCTGTAACTGCTCACTTTCCATAGACCAGAATAAGGGTGGATTTTATATACTTCAGGAAGTTGCTATGGAGTCCTGGTACACATATTTTTGCACTAATGCCATGAATGCTTTCTTTCAATAATGTTTAGAGTTCTATGATGGAACCTGTGAGCTCCTACCCGGTGCTGTGCGCACAGAGAAAAAAATGGCTAGGCAGTGCAGAATTTATGGTCTGATTTCATAGCGACACCATCGCATGCTATCATACATATTACCAGAAATTCGTAATAAAAGACTAAGTACATCTCAATCATAAAGCCATTACAAAATAACATATGACTTGAAAAGTCTTACGGTTTTAATGAAATAATGTCACGAATTTTTAGACGGTAATGATACATGTCTCCTAAGTATCCTCCTGTCTAAATCTTTCCAGTATCCCAGGTGAGTATCATTACTTAACTCATTGAGTGATGAGGAATGTTTGCTCTAGGACCATTTGAGCGCTGCTTCCCGTACACGTGAACAGTTAGAGTCACCTAAGCTTCTAAAGGCAGATGCTGTGTCTTCTATTTGTCTGTAAAATGCCATGCATGCCTGTGGCACCACATAAATAATAATGAATCATCTTCACAGATTTTATGACGACTGAGGGCATGGTTTGGGAATTAAACAATTTCCCACTGGCTATAACATAGGTTACGAAATCTTAATGGAAAAAGGCCAAAGAATTCTTTTTAGAGTCTCAAGGCCAATAAATCATAGGACTGTTTTCCTCCGTTGCTGGCTGTTAAGAAATTTACTTTTGTCTCTCAGAGAAATGATTTTGAGAAAATTTCTAGCTCCTTCTCTGGGCGTGTGTGGGGACAAGGTTCTTTTATTTAGTCAACCCGTAACTTCTCAGGGGAGGTAGGAGCTTTCTGCGTGCCAAGGCAGTATTTTGAGATCATGAGTAGTGTGAGCTGGGGTTGCTTTTCCTTATGGGTTGTCGTTTTCCCTATTAAACTGCCTTCTGCCTCACCACGTACCAGCTGTTGAGGTTGACCGTTTCCCTTAAGACTCCGATGCTGCTCTAAATTGATTTAGCATACGGCAGAGACTATCACTTCCAGCACTGCCAGACCTCGCTGGCCCAACCTGCATTGGAAGCTGATTCTCCCAGGTGGCAGAGAGATGTTCAAAGCACTGGGTCAAGACAACTGGCCCCAAACCAGGGTTGTCCATAATATCTTGTAACGGTTTTCATTTTCTCATGAAAGCAGCTGTATATGAAACAGTAAGTCAGTATTTCGGCTCTGCCCCTGTTTGCATCGAATAGGTTGTTTGCCAGACATGGTGAAAGCATGATAAAAAACAGTGCTAGCAGGAGGCACGGTGGAGACACCGTTCTTGTATTGAGCGCTCCTCCTGGTATCTGTGCGCGGCTTGTGTTGTGGAAGACTGTCACTTGCGGAATGGTGATATATATCATTACTCAGTGAAGTTCTTGTACTGGGTTTCATAAGCAGCTGTTTAAATACCACAAACTATTTTGTGCGTGTTCATTTTTAATTAGCTCGTTTCGAATCTGCACGCTTCACCATTCACTTGCTTCAGCTGTCCTTGCAGAGACGTTTGCTTTCAGAAGCATTTGTAGAAAATGGACATTTTAAGGAAATGTGCATTTTGCAAAAAGAGGACTTAAAACCCGTAGTAGTAATCTTGGGTGAAAAATCTCAATCCAAGGTTCAGCTCGCCCAGCTGGGCCACAGAGACGAGGCGAGGAAGGCCTCTCTGTGCAGTCAGAGCAGGCTAAGGTTGAAAACCTCGGCAAACCGCTCGTGCATAAGGTACAGACTCTAGAGCTCAAGTTAAGAAGAAAACTAAATGCAAGTGTCTAAATAATAACTCCCGAGTGTTGAATATTCCAACAGCTTCATTAACTTCAGGCTTCCCATGGAACGTTAAGTGCCTAAATAAGGACCGTGCTTGAAATAACTGTGAAATCCTGGTCTCACTGAAGTTACCGCATAAACTCTGCTTAACTTCAGCTGCACCTAGATTTAAATTGTAGCTTCAAATCCAGTGTTAACAGTGACTTGGCACATAGTTTCACAGTCTATCTGTAGATACCGCAGACAAAATTTCTTATAAATCTATTTCCCAAAATAAAGCTTTGAATGGTGTTTACTTTTACTTGGATAACATGAGACATATCTATGTCTGTGCTGTTTCTGCAAGCTCCTTATCTCATCAGTAGCATGTGTTTCATATCCTTATCTTATTAAATGTATACTTCCGCTGTGCTGAGAAATAGAATGCTAGTTTGTTTATGGAGGTTAATATCTTATTCCCTTTATGACTCGATGGTTACATACATGTGATAAACTACTCTAGCCATTTGTCACACTTCCTGCACACACAAATGAGATTAGTGATTTTAGTCAGAAAGGTCTGTCTGTCCTCTGAGCAGACAAAACAGATTTTCTTTTTGGTAACAGGATGAGAGGCCTGTCTACCTGAAAATGCACTGATTTGTTAAAAAGTGCGCAGAGAATTAGAAATGAGCTGTATGTGGAGGCTTCTCTGTATCACTCATACATATCCACCCTGTGGACCATTTTTCAAATTAGTTTCTGATAGTGCAGTCAATTTAGGACCTCACGTAGTTGGAGAATAGTCACAACGAATAGAAAATCAGTACGTACAGTTTGTTATTAATGGCTAAAAAGTTGCGATTGTTTATAAGGTTGAGCACATCCTACAGCCAAACCCGAGCTGCGGTTGAACTTGACTCACTTTTGTAGAGAGCACGGAAAAGGGTAGAGCTGGGAATATGTGGCAGCTTAAAAAATAAACAACTCCTCTTCCAATAAATTATATAGTTTATTTATAGAGCATCTGTGCAGCTGTTCCTCTTCTGAAATGAAGGGGCTAAAATGTGGGAGTGGATAAAAGAATAAACTTCAAAGCGTATGGCAAATGGCTAGCCAGTGAACCAACCTGCCTGCGTGTACCTCGGAACAACAGTACAGGAGGATGGGATGGCTTTGTTTTGTTTTACTTGTTCTTGGAAGAATTTTTTTGTTTTGTTAATAAAAACAGTAACATACACTTGGCAACAGCAGCAGCTGATTTTTATTCTGAGCTTCTGTAAAATATCAAAGTCTTTGCAGCCTAGTCAAATCCCTGGCAGCTCATCAAATTCTGTTGATTTTACATCTTCCTTGTTGAGCGCCGGAAACCAGCGTCTCGGATAACTTAGGCTGCAGCTCATGGCCAGAAGGAAACGTGCAAAACGCCGTAGGGCTTGCAGAGGTGCTTGGGTCCTCCAGAGTCAGCTCAGTGCTCTCTGCAACCTTCTCTCCTTCTGCTTGGTGAGGTACCCTGAGAGGGATTATCTGGTTACCCAGCCAGTGTGAACACCTGAGGTGGGACAGGCAAGCAGGGGGCAGGCTTTGAGCACCCTGAGCCCTGCTGCGTCTGCCGGTACCCCAGTCTGCTCCTTCCTGACCGTTTCTCTCAAATTATAGTCTTGATTTTTGGAACTGGCTTTTCAGTTGCTAGTGATGATCTTTACAGCCTTCCAGGACTCCTTTCCCGTGCTGTGCACTTGATGTTGCTGTACAGCGGGCTGTTGCCCAACACAGCTGCCTGTGACCACCTTACCTCGCTCAGGTCTTTTTAGCTGGTACCTGTGAGCGCGCTTGCCGGGACAGCAAATGCTGAGCTGTAATTAGCCTGATTTACAGCATGGAGGCAGTGTCCAGAGCAACGAGCTCAGTGGGAAGGACAGGCAGGAATGACTGCAAAGTGCTAGGTAATCATCAGCCTAGGAACTGTTGACTCTTTGCAGGTTTATATGCCCTCATAATACCCTGTAAAACTCTTTTCATGGCCTGTGTTAGCTTTGTGCCAGCTCAATGCAGTTCTGTGAAACCCTGAAACAGATGGTCCCCGCTAAGGAGGCTGTTGCCACGCCAGAAATCCTCGGTGCGTGCACAGGCAGGTTGCTGTTTCAGTGTAATGGTTACAGAAGCTTGCTGAAGATCACGCCAGCAGCATTCCCCCGATCCGCTCTGCGCCTCAAGGATGCTCTGGTGCTCTTAGGCTTGGGACCAAATCGTTAGACTTGGAAAGGCACCTTCAGCAGCATCTTTTCTGTGCAGAGCTTAAGTCAGTACCACTTCCTGCGTGGAGCATGGTCCAAGACCCCAGGTGATGATTCTGTACCTCGCCATCTTTGAGACCGCCATGGAGAAACTGGTGTCCTGAGAAGGGTAAATTTCCACATAAAGATCAACAAAATTATTGCTATGAAGCATATAATACTTCTGGTTGGGAATTCTTGAGTGTGTTTCAGCTCATGGGTACGGAAGCATGCTCGGTGACCGGAGGCAAACTTGAATTGTAACTAATGGGGTTTCTCCACCTGCCGATCTGTCATACACTAATGAAAAATCTCTCGTCCGTAGGTAGGTAACATTCCTTAGTTGGGCTGGAAAATGCGTGGTATTTTAGGACCTCTGATAAATTAGCATTTTTCTGTGCCAAAAATCAATATTGGAAACATGGCTCTTGTTAGGAATCTAAACCTCCTTGAGCTGGAGCCAAAGTTAAATGATAAAAGTGAATTTAATACGTATTTCCTACAGTAGCAAGCCTGTGGGCTGGCAACACGAGCAAGACTTTCTGGACAAGATTTATGAACAGGGGAGTAATAATTCCAAAATAAGTATCAATCTTGTTTTGCCATGATGCCAAGTATAAAAGAGGGGCTAGAATTGTCTTTTCCTTCTGGACAAGAAGAATAACGGCAGATAGGTCCCCTTCAGGTAGAGCAATACTCTTGTCATCTGTGAAGATAGATACTCAGAAAGAGGAAAGAAGAAGGGATTGTTATAAAGCAGTGTGGCCTGTCAGAGCAATGACAGCACAAAGGATTTAAAAAAATAGAAAAATAATAATGTGTAATAGAAACATAAAGAATTTTGGGAGGAGTTTTCCCTCTAAGATAGCAGGAATTTTAGAGAGCCAGGAATATAATGGTGGGTGTCAATCCAGAGCATTTAACTTTGCTGGTTTTCGTTTCATGCGTTCCTGAATAGCCTCACTTTACAAGAACTATCCCCATGTTTGAATTCACCTGGGCAAGCTGAGTCCACTGAATAAATAAAGAGTTCGTTTGCTCTGAGAGCCCTGTGGGATGGAGCCAGGTTGCTGTAAGCCGGCCGAGGAGCTGGCCCCTTGCCTCCGGAGGCTGTCCTGTAACCCATGAGCTCAAATGCTGTTGAGTAATTAGAGCATATATTATTCCAGATCCGTGGGAGCTCTCGAGGGTTTTTGAAATGTCCAATGAAAAGCGTAAGCAGAAGTACAAACATAAATAAACTACATACTTCAGCTTTACAAATACTGAAGTCCATGAACTTCCTTACAACACATTTTCCTTTAGAAGTTCCCTTTTCTGAAAGTCTGTTTCTTCTTAGATGACCTCTGCTTTTAATTAGGATGAAAAGTCCCATAAATTTTCACTCATCTCCACAGCCATAAGTAAGCACAAAAGGCCTTCTCTGGCAGAATTTCAGTCTGCCTGAACCAGCGGCCTTGGCAGAGGGGCTGCTTCGGCGGCTCCCGGCGCAGTCCTGCCGGCAGCGGTGCTGCGTCGTCCCTGCGGCCGGAGCGGGATGGGACGATGCTGATTGCCATAAGCCCCCCCAGCTGCAGGGGAAGCGCGGCCAGCTGACATCGCGAGCCCTCGCGAGCCCCTTGAGGGATGGGGCATATGACTTCTGTGTGATTTTTGCCCGCATTTTTAATCTCCTCTGCCATTGCCCTCGGCTGGCTCGGGGCGCTGGGGGGGAACGTATCTCTAATCTGACTAGAAAGGCACCATTGTTATACGGACACATCCCCTGAAATTCCCAGTGCTCCTTGGCTTTTGGTGTAGGATAACCTCGCTGTTGTCACTGGTCTCGCATGCTAAAATGAAGAGTTGTCCTAAACCCATCTTGAATTCACCAGCCTGGAAAGGATTACATCCTGCTGAAGAGGAAAGACAAAGGATTTTGAGAATAACTGCCCTTTATTTCTGGACCTTTTTGATTAAGACTGTCCTGAGGCAGTTGTGTCATAGATATGCTGTAGCTCTCCTTATGTAATAGGGCAGGGTATTTGCTTGTCTGTCTCGGCTGTTTTACATTGTTATTTGCTCTCATGGCTCTCTTTCCTTACAATCCATTCCCTTGTTTTAACTTTCTTTCCTTCTCCTTTACCAAAACCAACAAAAAGATAATTAAAGCAGACAGTTGATTAGAACAAGGGCTACCTACCTGATGAGCGCGATGAACAGGGGTTAAGTGTGGGGCCTCTTGGGGGATTTGCTCTTGATTCTTCTTTAATTCTCCGATAGTCTTGTGCAGTGAGAACTGGCAGTGCTAGGGCTTTATAGCTAGAGAAGGGGTTAAAATCGCCCATTTCTGAGGGCTGCCGGAGGGCGCTAGCGTTTATTGCGCTGGGTGCTGCGGTAGGCTCTTCAGAGGAAATTCACGGGGTGGGGAACCGGGAGTTCACGCTTTCTTGTTTTATCTCACATCTCAATATGCCCTTGCAGAAACCTGCACCCAAACCCACAGAGTGTAAGGGGAGCAGCAGAGGAAATAACAGCACCGCTAACTCAGAATGCTATTGTAGAAATGAGGCGAACAACATGTTTTGTTGTCCTTAATCGTAGGTGAACAAGGAAAAGGGATCAAGTGCATCGACTTTGTGGGTGCTATTGGTATTAGAGAACACCGTCCGCCATCTTAAAGCATTGTAAGATTTAAAATATTTCATTGTGGAGCTCAGTGGGATACCCTGTTGTACTTAGGCTCAGGGACCAATTCCTTGTCAGTCCCAAATGGTTTTCCCCGTGTTAAACTGCAATGAAATAAACTGGTCTAGAGAGGGTAAGTTATTTGGGTTGGTGATAAAACTAGTCACTGCGCATCCAGAGTGTAAGGAAGGTGGTCCTTACGCCTGGTGGTCTTCACTCAGTTTTATCACTTGCATTTTTAACTTCTCTCTCTTTTTTTTTTTTTTTTTTTACCTGGGATACGTTATTAACAGCTAGAGAGAGATCTTCAGTCTCTCTCAACCCCTCTCAATCCCTGTCCTAACAGAAGACGAAGATGCAACTTTCATTTAACAAAACAACAGATGCAATCCTAAGTCAGATCTCACACCAAAAAAAAGGGTTTGGTAACATGCCGAAGGTGTGGTGGCTCTGCTGCGCAAACTGCAAATGGCGGGGGGCGGAATCTGCTGTAGGCTGAGGTTTCTCTCGTTCTCGCTTCGTGTTTCAGCCTGGCTGCAGTGTAGCTGGCTGCCAAAATGTAAATGCACCGGGGCAGGTAGTTGCGTCTGCAGTGGGAAGGCAGCACTCCTCCATTCCCGAGGGCTGGGAGAACAGAGAAGCGGCGCCACGCTTACTTCTGTAAGAGGGTGGTTCAGGGAGGAGCCCAGGGTTCCTGGGCTGCCTTTCTAGGGATGGTTCAGCTCCTGCTGCAAGAGTAAAATCACTGCTGAAGAGACTGGATGCCTCATCTGCAGCACTTGCTTTGCTGGAAGAGAGGCATTCAGATGGAAACCCTGGTCAGCCATGTGAAATGTTTCTTACACAGGGTCAGTGTTTTCACTTCCCGCCACCCTAGCGTTGCAGTGTCGCAGTTCCTTGTGGTCGACTTGCTGGTAACGTTAGAAAGGTCTCCTTTCTCCTTTTTATAGCAATTAAATAAGTGAAACTGTAAGAGACTCCTCCTTACATGATGCAAAAGGACCAGCTGCAATTCTAGAAAGCCAGGGAATGCAGGGCAAGGGCAGAAACGTAAATGGATCCCTTGTGCGTAACTTGTGCGTGAGATACGAATCATGCGAGGGGGGAGACCTGTGCAGTACCATTGGGCTGAAAGGATAGAACTGGTAAGGCCAAGTACTCTGCCTTTTCCTCAGCTCTTTGTTTCATTAAATGGCTTTAGGGAGGCAGTGGTGTAATTCTGAAATTCAGGCGTTGCCGTACCCAAAAGTGGGTTGTTTTAAGTCTTGTTTTAAAACCCATTGATCAATAAGACTAATTTCATAGAGAAATTTTTGACTTCCAGTTCAGAATACCCAGTGTTTCAGCTTAGTTTTCAAGTGATTGTAGCTGTTCTTTCGTTTTTCAGCTCGTCACAGGTCAGGAACTCAAAGGCGTTGAGGTTGAGTAAAACAACTGTTCATCGCTCTGAGCTCTGCTTTGGTTTTGTGGGAATTGTCTGCTTCTGTAGCACCCTCGGTTTCATTACTTTTTTTTTAAAGTTTGGTTTACTAGCCTGCGCTTGGAGCAGATACAGTCACCAAAGCTGCTTTTTAATTAGCCCTGTGGTCCATCCGGTGTATATGTGCTGAAGTCTTGGCTGTACAATGTACTTCCCATGAAAGGGAACAGTCTGCCATAGAGTTTTGTAACCTTGAGGTCAGTTTTGAGCTCAAAATTGCTTTTGATTATGGCGTTAGTATGTGTCTCAAAAAAATAATAAAAAAATCCAGCAAGCAGTAGTGGTCCTTACATGGTGCTGCTGAGTTACACGCTCAAATGGTATCACATCTACGTTTTAACAGAATTAATTGCTTTATTTATAGATTCTTTCCAGATGCATTACTGTGCTACTGGTTGGGAATATTCAGAATTTTGCAACCAGAATGATGGAAAATTGGCATAGAGTTACATCATTGTGGATATGTCTGCTGTGGTTTCTACAGGAATGTAGCCTCTACCTTTACTGTCTGCATTTCGTCTCTGTGCTATATGATGGATAAGACTTTGTGTGCCTTAACACTTACAGCCTAGATCTGTAGTATCCCGAGGAATTTTCTTGTCTGATTAATTCACCACATGCGTTCTCCAGAAAGCCTCATGACATTGGCAGCCTTTGAGAAACATGTTAGGACTGTGTAGATGGTGTTTGCAAACCTCGGTTTGATTTTTTAGACTGGTACTTTGCTATCCGTAAGCAAAAAGAAGATTTGGATTGGATTCAGAAGCTATTACATGTGGTTCTCAGGTTTTCTGGACATGGTCATACTAGATGTTGGGATGGTTCATGCTACCCTTGAAATCAGCTTATCAAAGCAGGGCAGGTTTTGGACATATTAGCATATTTAGGACATATTTGGACATGTAGCAGTTAGAGTGCTGCAGGTAAAGGATGGTATAGGCTGCAGAGTGTGTGCTTTTAACTCATGCAGCATCATACTCAGACCGGTCAGTAATTACCAAAGGGCAAAATTCTTACATTGAGGTGGGCAAAGCATGTACCTGCCTTAACAGATTGATGAAACTCTGCCGTCAACTGCAGTGGTTAGCTGCTTTATTTTGCCTTGTATCACATGCACTCTACAAATAGAGCTGTTCAAGTAAAAATATCACTTGTCTGTGGGGTTTCACCCTCCCTTCAACTGCAGAATATGGGAGAATATTACATTTCTTGAAAATTATTCTTGGTGGACTGACTTCGTATATCATCAGATCATTGTGGCAGCTATTAGAACTCCAAAAGTGATGTCCCACTGCGTGACCAAAGCCACGTGCCCTTCTTTCTGCTTCCTAGTTAAGGACACCAAATGGTGTCAGTGGGGGAAGTTTCTTACTGACTTCACTAGGTGAGGACTAGGACCTTCAGACTCTGGGCAGCCAGAGCTGAGAAGTTACACTTACTGGGATACTTGTAATGAACCAAAGATTCAAGATTTGTTTTCAAGATCACTCGTTTAAAAGGCTTTTCTCTGTAAGCGTTCTTCATAGCAAAATACAAGGAGGTGTTGACACAAGCGTGACTGTAAGGGTCATGATCAAAGTTAGATCAAGCCTCCTCTTCCAGTTCGCAGAACGTGTTTTCCCCACTGTATTCAGGTTGCTCTTCCAAAGCTGCTTAATAGCATCTAGGCCAAGTAGCACACTGGTTTAGCAGGAAAAGAACTTGAAGCATGAAGATTAGGCTATCACAGTGAAGATGCCCGAGGCCACTAAGCACTCTGTAACTGGCAGGCATGGAGTTGTAGTGGGTGGAGGGCGGTCACAGACTTCTCCTAAGCATCTTTCCCTCCCCCTTAAGGACTTGCTGTTCTCTGAAGAGCCCTAATTCGGTTCATTTCTAGAGAGCCAGGGAAGAGGGCAGGAGAGAGTAATAAGTGGTCCCTTGAAAACAGCCACATGACGACCTAGACAGCCTATTAACTGCAGCCAGTTTCCTGCTGAAGATTCATTTCTAAGAGATTGTGAGAGCACTCGAACAGGAAGCTGCAACTTCACCAAACGGTTTCGGTATCAGTGTGTTATCTGTGGTCATTCCCCTCTACAGCTTGTGGCCAGCCTCTGGTTAGCAGAGAAAGACACTTTGAGCTGAGCTGGCATCAGTTCCCACCTACTTAATCAGTTAAGCTGTGAGCCGTGTGGTTAGCTCAGGTCCTCTGGTTGTCTTGTGGATTGCCAGTGACAGGAAGGTGGAGATGTATTGAGTGGTTCAGACAGGAATAGCTTGGTTATCTGATGGTCACCCCAGAGACTGATAAAATTATGTGAGCTCTTTTCTGAGAAGACATCAAAAAGGCAGAAACTGTTGTCTCTAACCACCTGAAGAGTTTACAACGTCAAGGGAAATTTTGCTTATCTTGAAAGCCTCAAAACTGTTAACCCGTCTTCACCGCTGCAGACCACAGCAGTGCCGTAGACTCTCGGTGCACAGAATGAAGCTAACAGGCCGTCATGTGCAAAGCTGTAAAATCTTCTTGAGGAAATGTTATAGTTCAGATCTTCCAAAATTACTTTGGCACTTCAAATTCGGAGGCGAACAACTTGAAACATGTGAGAGGAACAAGTCTTTTCCGAGGGAGCACGCTCCGTATTTTTAGAAAACTTGGCCTCTTTGAGGCTGTCGCGTTGTCAGGAGTTTGGGCATGCGAAGCGATGAGTCACTTCTCAAAGCGCAGCCCGTTTGATGAGCCTGGACTAACCTGAAGCCAAAATGATGGTGGCTGTGAGATAGGCTTGGGAAGGTTAAAACGGAGAAGGTGGTCGGTCATATCCTTGGGACCGCTTGGTGCACTTGCTTTGGTTTTGTCATGTATTTGCTGAGCAAACCTCAGGATTAGAGCGGACAAGCTTCAGAGAGAGACCTTGAGCAAATACTTTTAAATTAGTATTTTCAAAGAGGCTTCGGGCAGGTTGCTCTGAGCCTCAGCGCCTGAGTTTCTTTGGCTTTAAAATGGGGTAGAGGTACTCGTCTCCTTTGTACGTTGAGGTGTACAGATGGAGAGTGTTTTACTGAGTACTTACTAAAATAGGCAAGGTAGTTCTGAACAGAAGGTCCACCCAAGTTTTGTGTCTTGTGCCTAGAGTAGAAGGAGCTCTGTGCTGCTTGTCCCACGTCCCTGTCTGACCATCCCTCTCCTCGGAGCAGGCCCCTCAGGTTCTGTCTTACACCCACAGGGATGCCTTACACCCACGGGGGAGAGGCTCCCACGGCCGGTCCAGAGCCCTCGCACCCATCGGGGCCATCACGCTAGCACCGGGGGCTCTCGCCCCTTCCTCGCTGCCGCCCTTGGAATAAAAGCAAAGGCAGGCTTGGCGGCAGGGCTCCGGCAGCGCAGCCTCGCCCTGTACCTGCACGTCGTCAAACCTTCATACCGAGCTCACACAGTCTGATGTGTGATTTGTAGCTGTAACGATCGCCGTAATGAAATCCTGTTGGTTTTGTTCAGGTTTTGAAATAAAGCCTACGTGTTTGTAAGGGCATGTGTCTGTACAGGAGGCGGGGAAGACGCTTTTGTCTGCTTTCCTTGCTTGGCCCAGGCTCTGTCAATGACAACCATAACAATCAGTGCATTTTTGACTCAAAGCTATTTCCTTTCCTGGTGCAGATTATGTCTGGTATGCATAACGTGTTAATTTAACAAAGCAGTTCTTTTGATACAGCTTTAATTTTTTAACAACAGCTCGGAGGCAGTGATGTACAGATTATATAGTGTCAGTTTCCCAATTAAAGTTTTACAGGAAAATACTCTGGTTTTGCTTTAAGCCTGTGTTGAATTCTTCCTTCTGGCACTTGTGCAAATGGAAACTGTGCTATTGCAAAGCATCCATTTGAAACCTTGAAATATTTATTGAGGCTGCATTGAATACTGAAGCAGGAATCTTCCTGTAGGCTTGTTGATGTCTGTCATACGAGTGTATTTTGTAATTAAATGTCTGGAAGCTTGTGCGTGTG
>VZTV01070299.1:0-18101 GCA_013400875.1 Anhinga rufa | reverse complement strand
TTTTTTTCTTCCCCTTCTTCTTCCCAGCCCTTTGTCTTGGATAATATCAGGTCAGTGACTTTTCCTGTTTGTATCATCTGGAAGCAACAGGGGCTGACCGTATCCAAGATTGTCTGTCAGTCTAGGACAGCCTGCGACCCAGAGCGTGCTCCAAGGGATGTGATCGCGTGGAGCGTGAGCTGAAACTCGAAGGGCAACGCAATGTAGCGCTGGCACTAGACAGGGCTGGGAGTCATCAGCTCCTCCAGTGAGAGCAGAACATGCCACTGTGACGCTGCAGAAGGAAACGCCTGGTGGCGTCTCCCGTGTGCCCCGGTCTCTGGTGTCCTGGCGACACTCTCAAAGTACTAGCCAGGGCTCAGTGCGACCAGGGGCATGTCCCAGGTCGGAAGAGTCTCACCCACCTGGAAGCTGTGAGATGACTAGAAGAACTGGAGTATCAGATCCCTAATTTAGATGAACCTGCCGTAGCATTAGCTGCTGCTCAGATGTGCAAAGCAGCATGGTGGTGTGAAGACTGCATCTAAACCTAGCCATTAGTGGGGAAAGTACAGCCGCTTTTACTGGATGGGGGAGTGCGATCCCCGAACCTGCGACAACCCAAGCGGGCTGGGACTGGGGCTGGGGCTGGGGCAGGGGCAGGCAGCTCCTCTGCCTGCAGAATGCGCTGAGCGCCTGAAACAGTCTCTGCTGCCAAAGTGCCAAGGAAGCCACCTGGCCCGCTTTGAAACCAAATGCTGCAGCCTCATGTGTTTATCACTTCCCTTGTTTTCTTTCTTTTTCTATTTCCAACCGATCTCTTTGGATTAGTCCTACTGCTAGATAATTATGACTTTCGTATCTACATCTTTTTCTCAAGCTTGGCTGCATTATTTTTGGGCAGCTATTTAAGACTTTTATCATTTTTTAAAAACATACTGTGTCCTTATTTGCATATTTGCATTTCAGAACAAACAAACAATGATATTTCTCACAGTGCATCATTCTTCAAATATTTTTCGTAACAAGTAGAACTTTTTCAGGCATGCCAGAATCAGCTTCATTATATGAATTCTATTTATGGATCCTATTTAGAGCATTGGAAGGGAGGGAATTAAAGGGGCTCTTTCCACAAACACTGTATCTGGTGCCGTGTGAGAAGGTAGGGTAAGAAGTGGTTAACATTTAAAGGAAAATACAGTAGTTCTCTGGAAGAAAGGCCTTTCTTCTGTGTCATTTCCTTTATCAGACACTGGAACAGAGACTGAGGGCCTAAGGAGAAGGCCTGGGGAGCTGGGTGAGGACTGCAGGATGAGGGGCACCATGTAGAAACCCTTAGTAGACACTAAAGAAGACAAACACACGAACAGAATCACAGAACCACAGGACGGTAGGGGTCGGAAGGGACCTCTGGAGATCATCTTGTCCAACCCTCGTGCCTGAGCAGGTACCTCTCACGTTGCTGCGGTATGATGGCCTCTTGATACATACATAGAAGAAAATAGGCATTCATGTGGGAAATAAAGGCCAGGGCGACATTATCAAAACCAAAAGAAATTGATTCTGCAGCAGTGTTTTATTTCAGTGACTTTATTTGTATAACGGCCAACGAGCGAGGCAAAGTTAATCATTTTGTCTGACGGATGTTAGCACAAGCTGACAGTTAGTCTCTGCATCGCTGATGGGCTTCGCTGTGGTTGGCGCAGAGAGCACAAGTATTGTGGGCAGCCTCTCAGACCCCACTTCAACCCTGAACTCCGTAGGCTTTAAAGCATCTTCAGGGAAGAGAGGAACAGCAAACCAACCCAGGGATTTTGGAAAGTTTGAGTTGAACGATGGTCACTGAGCGGTTGGACTGGCAGGATTGATGGGATAGCTGCCTTTTGGACCAAATGCTAAAATTTGAATACTCCTGCAAATATAAAGGAAATCGGTTCCTCATCAGCTTCCAGTACTACTGTGGCACTGAATGAAAAAAATAGTGGAAGTTGTTTTAGGTGATGTAGGTTAAATGAAGTGTACGTGTTCAGACATGCATGAAGAGCAATGCAAATGAACTTTAGATTAATCTGGTGTTTAGGAAGAAGGAGTTTGGCGTGTTTTTAACTAAAGTGTCCACATGCTACCCATCCTGTTGGCCCAAAGTGCTATGACACACTGTGCATCAGCGACTCGCTCTTTAAAGTTTCTGTTCAGTGGTTGGGCCAGCAATCAAAACAGGCTCGTTGGGAAGATCAAAGAGGAGGGCAGGTTCTCCAAAGAGGAAGAAAAATTAGAAGGGCAGTTTGCAGTTTCACATTAATTTTCTTCATTGCTGTACTGGACAGCCAGGGAGAGTGAGTAGAAGACGATTGCGTGAAGGGATTGAGTAATGTTGAAATGTGCAGAAACAAAGCTGCTGCGGGGGCTGCCTGCCAGCCCTGGGGTGCGGGGCCAGCGGGGGGGATCATCCCTGAGGTGTGCAAATGGTTGAGTGTCTGAACAGCACATTTGGCACCTACTGGTTTTATCTAGAGTGTTTTGGGGGCAGGGAAGGGGGCTTTGGAGATTTTTTCCTTTGTTTTACTTGAGAAATGGAGCATGAAAGAAAAGTCCTCCATAGGGCTAGTTTCTGCTTCACCTCACGGATGTTTTACACCTGATCTGATCAGAACCTTATCTCTGATCTGTCTTTGCCTTGGGCAAACATCCTTGTGCATATTCTGTTCGGGTAGCTCTGTACCTCGCCGGCCTTCCACAATGAGTGGGAGAACAGTAGGATTTTTTTCAGGCCTGTCAATGACAGCAGTAGGGAGTTGCGGGAATCCCAAGAAAGCCCATTATATCGAGAGAGTGGGTCTTTGCTGGCTAAGCAGGACCACGGTGTGGCTGTGGCTTGCGGCTTTACCGAGCGTGGTGTTTCTCACTCACCGGTACCTTCTCAAAAAGATTGATTTTGTCAGAATTTGCTTTAAAAGAAAGGAATTCTTATCAGTGGTTGTGAAACCTAAGGCAAACATGTAATTGAAAATAAGCTTACAAAGGTTTGATCAAGACCTCGTGAACTGGGGTTTTCCAGGTTTAAATGTGTTCGGTTGCTGTAAAGCTGGAAGCACAGGTAGGAAGGGCCTGGGATTAAGGTTGCATTGTGAGGAGCCAGGTTCGGAGCTTCATGGGGCCTTGCTGTTGGCATTTTCTGATTTCAGACCTGTAGTAATGTGCTTCTAATGTTTTTCCAGTTTCAATTTGGTCAAAGTCTGTCTCCCTTTTACCGAAACCTCCTTTATGATGGTAGGTTTCTCTCATACCTCACTTGCAAACACCCTAAGAGAAACGCCACTAAAGTTGCAGAGCCCTGTATTTTGAGTTTAAGGCCATCTTGACCACAAGCTTGCTTTTTCTTAGCTACCTTACAGAAGTTTTGCCTGATAAAAGTGTACCTTCAGCGCCGGTGCAGACTCGGTGTGCCTATCCCAGCGGCCTTTCTTCCTTCTGACTGGAGTTGGGCTCGGATTCGTTTGGATATTGTGGTGGTCTCTGACATCTCTTTAATTCTGTTGGAGTGGTATTTTTGTGACACCACGGTGCCGTGGGAGTTGTAAATGATCCCGTTGCTCAAGTAGACTTTATAATTTCATTGGAAAAATTGCCTTCCAGTGAAACTCAGCCTGAAAGTTAACATGTTCATTAGTCACTGAAGTGGCCTACAGTAGTACGACTTGTGGATTATTTTACAATATGTACTTTTCTGGTTGCTTGCACAAATGTAATACAAAAGTTGCTTTTATATTAATCTTTAAAGTTGCAGCCTTGAATGCTTATAATTTCGGCATCCCGAATGTTAACCAACAAAGGAAGCATGGTTTTGTGTTCAAAGCCAGGAGGAGGAGACAGAAGGTCTGTGTTGTATTCCCAGCACTCCTATAATCTTGCTCTGCGATCTCGGGCATGCTGTTTGCTGTGCCTTGGTTAACTCATGAGCGGGGCGGGGAGACCTTCAGGGTGCGTTGACAGGCCCAGTTGTCTGAAGGCAAGGCTTTAATGGTCTATGGGATCTGCTGGTGCTCAGAGTGCAGGAATCCGTGGGTTTAAGAAGTTACCCCAACAGTTAAAAATGGCATGTCTTCCACTTCTGTCCAGGGCTGCCATCTGCCGTGAACATCTTCATCTTCAATATTATTTCCCCCCTCTTGTATTTTTATATTTTGCGCACAGGGGCTCGAGGAGGCGGGGAGTTTTGGAATCGGTACAAGCGCAGGTGATGGTTTATCCTTGACTCCCGGCTGTTCCTCTTGGGTGTCCCAGTGTGAAAGGTGTTACCTCTCCCCAAAAAGTTCCTGCAGAAGCCCGGCGCGTCGTGTTACAGATGGCCCCTTATTAACTCTGAATTTCCCCGGTTTCTTTGCTTTTCCAGGTTTGAGTTAGATGGCTTGATGTTACTTCAGAGCCGTCCTTTTGATGGCTGGAAACGATAATAGCCTGTGTCATCTGCCCTTTAGATGGAAGGGTTATGCCTCGTCCTTTATTCCTCGGCTCTCCCTACAAAACCCGTCCCACAATGCACCCGAGCCGCTCGCAGGTGTTCCCGTGGATCTGCCCTCTCACATGCACCGCAAATTAGTAACAGAAGCTAATGGCCCAGCATGCGGCCATCAAAGGGCTGACAATTCCAGCCTTTCCAAAGGGCCCTTTATGTCAAAGCCCCCCACGAGACCTGTCCGGCTGAAAAGACTATTTGTCTGTCCCTGTGTGCGGGCCTGCTGCAGCGCCGCGGCCGGCTGCTGGCCTCACGCTGCGCCCCTGACTGTTGCTGCTAGCAACAGATAAAAATCACTGTTAACCACAGCGGGGCCCACAGCACATCAATCATCTGGCCCAGATAAAGGCCTCGGGCCTTTGGCCCTATCCTTCGGTTGTTTCTAAATAATTTCCAGTGGCTGAGCATGCTATGGTGTAGGCTGGGTAATTCAGTCCAGAAAACTTCATTTCACTAAAAATGCTTTGATTCTTTTTTTTTTTTTTTTTTTTTAAAGACTGTTTTTGTTCAAATAGATGTTTGTTTCGAAAGGGGAAATTTAACTGATGAAAGGGATGCCGTGAAAGTTCAGAGCGGGGATAATAAATAAAACTGTGTGGTTAAATGTAAAGTACAACCCAACGGGCAGCAAAAAGAATTAGCATTTGCCGGGAGCAACAAAGCGACTTCGCACTTTAGAAGAAGCCTCTCTCGGCTTCAGCATCGTTCAGCTTCCTGAATTTATATATATTTAAATAGAGATTAATCTTTATATATGGATAACATCATTTCCACCACACCTTTATTAAAGAGATTTATAGCCGGGTATCAAATTACACTTTTAATACAGCCTAGTTGATTTTTTGGTAGCAGCAAATCATATTTGTAACTCCGAATAACTAAACAAATTTGACAGTAGCAAATTTTCTCCTTGACACAGCTAATTCTTCATCCTGTCTTAATGTTCTGCTGTAAAGCCATAAGAAATTGCGATGCTTAGAGCCTGACAGTCATAGGTTTTGTTCTTGCCACTTAGCAATCCTTCAAAGAAGAAACCATTGCAATTTAAATTGAGGGACATCACAGACTCGCTAGCAGGGAAACGCTCTCTATAGATAAGCCCTGTTTTGCAGTCTTGCTGGCTTTTGCTGTAAGGATAGGGTGGGTAGGATATAGTGGAATATTGAAGGTAAAATCAAGTGTTAGGTCACAAATAAAATCTCTGTGGAAACCCTAAAAATTAAATCTGTCAGCCTGCCTTCTGCACAAGCATCTTTGCATACTAATTGCACGGGCCTTTGTATTACTGTAGATACTAATTACCACTAGTTCTCGGTGGGAATTGGACACCTAATTCTCTAATGCCGCTTTTAACCTCCCAGCTTGCAAGCCTTGCATTTCGAGGCACCTCAGTCCTGCTGCTATCTTCCGAGTACAGGCTTGATCCCGCACATGTGCGCTGCTGCTGTTTAGGTGATGATGAATCTTGCAAAATTTTGCCGCGTAGGCGACGTTTCTTGATTGGATCTGATCATGGACTTCAAGAGAGCTGGAAAGGCTGGCTGAACAGCGATTCCCCTCTGCGTCTGCTGCAGTCATAACACAGAAGCCGGTTTACTTTTACCTTCTTATTGCTCGTGTGCCTATGTTTAAGGTGAAAGGAGCAATTAAAAAGAGTTGAACTCTCACCTGACTGGTATTAATGGGAGCATCCGGAGTGCCCTAAGAAGGCACTGAGCTTCTGAAATATGACTTGTTGCTTTGTGGAGCCTGGTACATATTTCACGCTTCACTGGATGAATATGATCTATATGAAGAATTTGAGAAGTTTTCTGTAGAAACAAGAGAGACATTAGCCTGACAAAATATATCTCTGCAGTATGTCCTTCAGTATCTTCTCTGAAAACACATTTTAAGATTGATCCTGATGGATTTTGAAATAGGTAACAATAAAATATTTTTCAGCCAGCAAGGTCGCTGTAAACGCTGGCGCTGGCGCTGGATGATGTGCCACTACTCTGTTTCCCTTTCTGCTTTTTTTTTTTCCTTTAAACTCCTGTGTAATGCTGCCTAAGAAATAATGCAGGGAAAGACAGAGAAGGGTAAGCTTAAATAACCCTGAGGGTGCTTATCTTCCTTGGCATTAACTTCATATCCACATTCATTATGTGAATGGGCCGGGGAAACTGTTTCTGTGACAAATTGGAGTGCAGGGTAGGTTGAACAGACTCACTTCAATTTTAGGTAATGGTATACAGTCATCTCTATGGCGATGAGCATTGCATGGTGTACTCCCTCATTTAGAGAAGTTTGAATGCATAAAGCCCTATAAGAAACACTGTGATAACTCAGTTTCTTATTTTTAGGAAGAGTTGCAGCGCATACAATTAGCTCCTCCATTCTCTCCCCTCTGTTCTTTTAATAACACCAGTAGAGCTTCCCTCCATCGCTAATACTGCCTTGTCAGGGTTGAACTTTCAACGTAGCTGCAGTTGCCAGGAGGATGGGGACTGTGAGAGAGATCCTCGGGTAGGAGATCGACAGGCACGTTGACATAGCCATTATTATTCCATGGCAGACAGGATGGGTTACTCTTCCATCGCACCGCTGCGTGCATCTATCAGACAAAAGACAGTTTCAATTTGAATGGGAAGATGAGTGGAGTTGGTTCTTTGCTGCAAGCCACGTGATGCTCGGGCAGAGGGGCCTCCAGAATCTTAACTAACGCTTCTGATCCTTGCTGCACAGCGTGGCTAGTATTTTGCTGAAAGGTTGCTTGTGGAAAATGTAACAGCACTTGGTGATAAATGTTCTTCGTGCTAATTGACCACCGTGTTTGCAGACAGATGCGCTGACCTGGAGCTTCCCACGTGCTCGTGCGAATCCCTCAGATGGGCTAATTAACTTCTCCATCTTCATTTCCGTGGCAAAACCCTCTAAACAGTTATGCAAAACAAGTGAAAGAAAACATTGGGCCACAAGGAGGAGGAGACCCAGGTTGCATGTAATTTGTGTGTTAAGAACCAGCCAGTGCTGGAGATCTTCCTTCAGTGGGAAGACACAAAATTTCTTCTTTAATGGATAGATGAGAGTGCAAGAAACAGTGAGGAATGATCAGAAAGTCAATACGTTGTTTCCCCTACCAGTTTTTAGATGATGTCATTTTACAGACTCAAGGCTCTCCATTCTTTAGTAGTGATGCCACTTCTTAAATTTCATTTGCCCTCAGTAAGCTGAGAGCAGTAGTTTTAACCTAGACTTAGCATGGGGTCTTGTTTGGGTCAAATCTAGCAGATGCTAGTCTTGGAAATAGTTCCTCTGAGGCTGACAGTCCCTCAGGTGAGCAAACGGAGTAGACGCTCACCCGAACCGCGGACGCTGTCATGCCTTGCAGCTAAAGGCACCCTCCAGTTGCTCGCTGCAGGCCATGCAGGCTCGTCACTTCACAGGTTTTGGATCACATCTCGGGTCTGCGACTGTAAGCAGTCATGAGGTGTTGAACAAATGGCATTTCCTGTTCAAGTCTAAGCTAATATGTAAGACAAATGCTCTGTGATACTGGAAAAAAAATATGTTATCCTTGTGCCTTAATAGGATGCCGTTCCTTGGGATGTAAGAAATGCTCTTGTTGCAGAACTTAGAAAACGGAAGAGAGTTTCTTGGTTTTCTACGCAAACTAGGCTGTGACTTTTGAACAGCATTGCGAGTTATGAACGGCAGCTAATGCATGTTGACATAGTCTATTACTCACAGACCTGTTGTAGGTGTCGCTCAAAAGGCTGCTCTGGCACCCACCCCGTATGGGCTCTCTTTATTTTTCATACATGGTATACTGCCAAAAGGGAGTCCAGAGCCAGTCCCCTTCAGGGATCCCTCTGAAAGCCGTTCCTAGACATCAGCAAAACCAGGAGGCTTCATCCTGCTTTGTAAGGCTCGTCTGATAGGTACGCTACGGGAATAATTTTTATCACAGTGACTGCTGCTAGGCAGGGGGAGGTTTACTTCAAATTTTTTAATTGGATACAGATCTGCTGGCAACATTTTCCTCCATTTGTGTTAGATTGATGCCTGACTTGACCTAAACGGTTCATAACTGTCATAACTTTCCGGTGTTACTGCCTTGGTTTAACGGTGTCCACTGGTTATTGTACGCCGTGCATCACCCTATTGATCGCCACCCTGCTCAGTTTTCTAATTGCACGAGAGGATGAGACGACGTTGTTGTGCCTGGCACGTTTCCAGTACGGGCGTGCTAACGTTGCAGCCTGTCGTGCCATTTCTTTGAACGTGGTGTTGATCCCACCACCTTGTGTGTTTATGTTATTGCTAAATAGCCGTGTTTTGAAGCCACAGGAATATTGCTTAAAAAGAACTCTTCTCATAAAACAGCTCATTAATATGTGCGCTATTCAGGGTTTGCCAAAAGTTTTGTGGTCTGTCTTGCCTCCTCCACTCTTCACTCCTCTCCGCCATCAAAATGTCTGCAGGAAAGTGTGGGCAAAATTGATTCCCCTGTGGCTGTTTCAAACTACACAGTTCGGGCTCATCCTTTGATCCCTCCTCATGACTTTATTTCATTATCCCTTAAGTATAAGGAGGAAAGTTAATGACATCATAAAAACTAGAACTCTATAAAAGATGTTTCTGCTGATTTACTGCCAATGTACTAGCAGCATGTCATATAACTGCCCATTAAAGATGGTGAGTTGCTCTCCTGCCTGCAGCTTTCCTTATCACCAGCCCTTTTATTTATGACCAGATTATAGGGATTGGGTGTGCACAGTAAAGCATAAAACTTATTTTTATCATGCATATAATTAACCCTTTAATTATGGAATTAAGTTGCATCCATCCTCCTTTTTTATTTAAAAAAGTATAATTAAATATTCCTGTTTGTCTTCAAAGAGCTTAATGTGTTGCTGAGAGAATGTGGTTCATGGTTGCTGGTTATACCGTATCTGCCTTTCCCTCTCCAAGCATTATCTAAACAATTCTGATCAGTGAAGAGGCCAGGAGAGATAGTAGAAGCTTTCTTGCTTAGCTAAACAAAATCAAATTTTTCCTGTTCAAGGAGGTTGAATTTGGTCTGTGGAAACCCTGATCTTCTTGCTTGCCTACTTCTTAAACTTCCAGCTCTTTATATATCCTTCCTCCAGCCCCTTAGGATACATAGTCAGCTTGATAAGTAATTATTTAAGACCACATTTCCCGTCACAGAATCCATCACCACCGTCACTGTAATGGCCGATTTGTCTGGTCGTGCAACTTTAGGCCCTTGCTTTGTGCAGCAAAACGTGTGTACTTGTGTAATACCCTTCCCATTGGACTCGGTGCCTGCTGTTTTCAAACAAGACTTGTCATTTGGCTACCAGTAACGATTCTGAATGCCAAACACCCCCTCCCTCCCTCCCACCTACAAGTCTAGATAAGCTTCATATTCTGAAATGAAGGCTTACTTCTCTTAAAGTACCTCGAGTGGGGGAAAGGTTGGGTGTTCAAAGTGATTCATTGCTCCTGAGAACCTTGGCGAGTGAAGTTACTTGTTTAAAATTAATCACGTTCCTTGTGCATCAGGCATCTTCTATTAATGCAGTCATAATGGTTTGTTTGCTGGATGCTGGCATCGGGTCTCAGTCTTGGGAATGCACTGTGATCAACTTTATATATTATTAAAAGCTGTTTGTCTTTTTGTCTTTTACCCAGTTAGTTGTTCTGATTTCATTTTGCTGATCATGAATTGCTGACAAAGAATAGGCATTCCTCAAGTGAAAAGCAAGAACAAAGCTCTCTGTTCATACCATTTCTATTACCCAGGCTTTATATTAATACCTGCATGGTCCTTGAGAATGCCTAAGAACAAATGTTCTTTAATAGCTATTTTCCCGGGGTTTTCCTGGGCTGCAGTATGAATTTGGGATTTCCATGTGCTGTGCTGATAGGCTGTCCTAGGGAGACGATAGCGAGAGGGACGCTGTGCCGGCGACACGTTTGTCACTTGTCACAACTGGGAAAATCTCTCTGATGGTTTCAGTTGTTTTGAGCTGGTTTCCTCCCCTTCCTTCCAATAAAGGGAGGGGAAACGCGATGTATGATTGCATAAGCTTGTTTTTACTTGTGTGAGTGATGGAATAGGAGAAGTTCCAAATGAGGAAGTCATAAAGAAAAATAATAAAGGAAGGAAGCAATGAATTAAACTCTGAGTGCTTTGTTGCATGGCTGTGATTTATAAAGAGGTATTTATTTATTTCTTACAGAAGGAATTCCATCTCTGCATAGAGTAAGACAAATAATAATGTTTAAAAATAAAGTATTACTGAGTCCATACTGGACCCTGGCTGCCTGTGATCAGCTCACATTCCTTTTATTTACGACACGGCAGGTACCTCTGCACTGACAACAGCACTGACGCTGAAAGTCTGGGCAATAGGCGATGGCTTTGGGTTTGGTATATCCCCATTTTATGAGCGGCAAAGAACAAGTGCCACACTGTTCTGAGGAAAAGGTAGTTAGCGTGAAATACATTCTTAATTACAAAACTGTTTTAGTTGATCTGATGGCTTTAAATGATGCAGTACAACCCTGTTGCCTTCGAGGCAAACCTTGGTGCTTGTATAACTCCATAATAGGTGGGTGTTCAAATTGAGTGGAGACTTCCCAGGTCCCTGGATGTCTGAGCCTGAGATTCAGAACCCGCTGAACAGGCGAGAGAAGCCTTCTGCGTGAACCTGTCTTTACACGCTGGTTTTAAGGGTGATGGTATCTCAGCTCATTGGCTTAATGAGCAGAGGCCTTCTAAATCATGAAGGTTAGATATTCCATGTATGCGTTGGACCGGGTATTCCGGCAGCTCCCCTCCCCCCTGTCTGGGCTTCCAAAGATCCTGTGCTCATCGAAAGCTTAATTAATTAATGAGTAATCAGTTCTCAGCTCTAGGGTATCAATTTGAAGGAAAAATTGATTTTCAAACCCAAATGTCTTATACCTAGACTATTTATATTCTGAAACTGCTGTGCATGTCATAGTCCTATTTAGAAAAGTGTCCGACTCCACTCAAGGGCAGGCAGCCTGAGGAATAAATTAATTCTTACCCATCAGAGGAAGAGTATTACAGAGAAGCTTTGAATATCGGTGTGCTAGTGAGAAGGAAGCTTGTGATTCTCATAGCTGAATCGAATTTGGCCAAGTATTTAAAATGCACATTTCATTGCTGCCAGACATTTACCTAGCATGAACATTAATAGGATGAGAGGGAAAAAAATTAGAGGTTCAACAATAATTTGAAGTTCTGTGTTTATAATGTGCAAAATCATCAATTAATTCCATACCTGGAATAAAACATGCCCTAAGGCCTACCATCTGCCCACATTTAAACTTGAAGATAATAGATTTGGAAGAGAAGTTTGTAATTATTTGCTAGGTGGTTCTGATTAATTTACAAGGAAAATTGCTAATACCGATAGTGTATTACCCTGGGGCCAAGTGGAAATCACAATATTGCAGAAAGGGATAACATGTAAATGATGGCTTGTGCGTTATCTGTTAGGCTGATTGGACAGTCTGATTATTTTTCTTAAGCCACTAATGGATGCATATAAGATTAGAGTGTGCTTTGGACAGCACGACTATAATTCTCACCTAACAGGCTGTAGAAAATAGGAAGTAAATATACCCCAGTGGCGTTCTTAGAAATTAAAAATGCTAAAGGCTAGATTATGAAATTATAATAGATTTACACCAGCATGACTGAGATCAGGATCTTACCTCGTAGCAATGAAAAAATATATTTATGGAGCGATCTATACTAGAAGCCTTGGAAATTATCATATAGGGAATGCACGCGAGCAGTCTTCTCTGGCAAGCACCCGTGTGCTTCAAAGATGTGCTAAAAAGGCCAGTGCGGAGTCTTGCATTAAATTCAAGTTGAAACAGACTTTACTGGACTACAGCCCAGTGGGTATGGAAGATGATAATTTATCTGGAACTCTGAAATATTTCGTTTTGGCTGCTATTTACTTGCATTGGAGAGCACTGTGGACCTTCTGTGCACCGTTACAGTTAGCGGCTGTACAGCTGCATGATTAAAGACTGACCTTTAAAAAGAGTGCGAGTTCTGCGTTGCCAAGGTACAACTGGGGGAGCAAAAGGCATGTGTAATGTATGTAGTCCTACGATAACAGAAGAGAATGGTAAGGTGAACCAGAAAACCCCTGTCTCCGTGGCTGCTGGCCAGAGTCGCTCCCGCCGGCGTTGCTGCTTCCCGGTTCGCTTCTGCTCCAATGTGGTTCACTCGGGGGTAGCAAAAGCCAATTGGGAAAGAATCCCTAAAGGATTACAGGTGGGTCATCCATTTAAAACAGCAACAACCACCCAAACAGCACCTCCTTCCCTGGGCCAGAGCTCTCTGCCCATATGGGTTTACCAAGAGCGTGTCTCCCTGCAGCTCATCGTCCCGTTGTCCGTGTCCCCTCCACCACTCCCCCAAACAAAATCTCAGCACAGCACTCCATATAAAAAAAATAATGAAGAAACAGAAGCAAATCTTTACCAGTGAGGTGTTCGTTGCTTGGGAGCGGAGGTTGTAAGCAGTAGTCTTGCTATTTCTTTTCTGTGATCTTTGCGCTGGCTCATACTTAAGCGCTGTAGGGATCATTAGCCCTAGATGTTATCAGTTGATGCCTAACAACTGTATCTCATATATCGTTTCAGAGACTGTAAATTTTCACTTAATGGGAAAAAAAATGTTGCATGTACATGTAACAGAAGGTTTGAGGCTTTATGCTGATATGAAGTAAATAGGTCTGGGGTTCACCTTCATGTGGTAGTGAAGCCATTCCTCTCCCCCTCTGAAACATGCTGTAATTTGATGCAGCAAGTGACACCCCCACGTTCAGAGCGCGGGATGGCTGAGCATCGATTGCAGCAGCGGCTGCAAGCAGATTCCAGTCTTCTCCAAATCTCCCTTTAAATGCAGTAACGAGACCTCTGCACCATGGTAGGGTGAAATCACAGCTGCCAGGTGAGGCGTGCATTAGATCTTGAAATTCTCCCCTTAAAAACCTAACGGTTTTTGTTTTCATTTTACATGGAATGTTCTGGTATTCTGAAGTGCAACACCTCCGTGACCTGCTTTCAGTAAATAACAGCTTTTGTGCAGCACCTCTTGGCATATTCAAGAGAAATAATATTACCGAGAGCAATATTTTTTGCTGGATATAGAAATTATCAGCTTTGAAGGAACACAGTAAAAATGTAAGGCCTTGGTGCTCATTCTCAAATTGACATCTTGTCCCATACCTTCAAGATCATATGGCATTCAAGTAAAATAGTCAACACACCAGGTGTGTTTAGTTAAAATACAAAATAAATGTTCCTTTCAGCAGTGGAGCACCTTGCTGATTTTTTTATTGTAAATGGTCACTGAAATTCTCGTCTTATCCAGGAGGACTCAAGCGATGATTGTCTTAATATAAAATACAGGTCCTTGTACGTCCCTGAGACAATCTCCTGTAGCTGGGACCGAGCTGGGAAGCAGAGCCTGTTGGGTCTGTATGCTCAGCAGCTCGTATGCATACCCTTGTGGCTGGCGACTTATACAGCATCTCCCTCAATTTCATCAGACCAAATAAGTTATGAGTCTTAAGCCTCTGACAGCCTGCTGCATTTTTAGAGGGGAAGAGGTATCAGTCGTAACAGAGGAAACAACAGATTGGAATAGGTTCTTGTTTTCCTCTTCTGTTTCCCCATCTTGTGTTTTCTCTCTCATTGTCGAACTTCCCCTTACCTCATCCCTTCTGCTCTGAGCTCTCCTGGCTGCCACTCATCTTTAAATAGTCTTGATAACTTGCAATATCAGTTCTGTGCTGGTGGATTGTTGCCATACGCTGATGTAAGTTGTCAGTGAGCATCTGAAGCTGTCAGCCGATCCACTCTTCCCAAGTCCTGCTGCTGTGTGAGCCAGAAAGCCTGCCCGGATGCCCCTGCCTTCCCCCGGGACGAGGCTTTGCCCAGGTCGAGCGTGCTCTTGGGACGCAGCTGGTGGGCAGGGGCACCGGTGCTGGTATCAGACCTTGCAGCGATGCTGGCAGGCATCTGTGCAAGAATTTATCTCCATGGTCAAGTGCCTAATTTAGAGGAGAGCTGGTGGACCAGCGCGAGGAGAGGTCTTGGCAGCGTGCAGAGACAGGCTCCAGGGCGCGCGGTTGTCCCCGTGCTGTGGGTAGGTCCGTCAGCTCTCCGGGCTCCTCCTTGCTCCGCTCTCCATCATGGCTGTGGTGCAGGGGAATTGCGTCCGCCTGACAAAATGCTTGGGAGACGAGTGCTGCGGGAGGGCGTTGCGTCTGTCTCATTCTGCATAAGCTTTGGCAGCAGGTTCGGTAACGATTTCCTGTGATTTAATTGTTCAGACAACTGTCTATTTGCCATCAGTATTTACAGAGCTTTTGTTGAAGCTAAACAGACATATGCTCTTTGTCACTGTCAAGTACCAACCTCTGCTTTTTTTTGTGCCAGTGCAGATGGGGCACAGATGAGATGTTAAAATTAGTGTCATCCAGGAACCAAATAACCGCTGGTCCCCGCCAAATTCAGTTCAGAAGCGACGGTCCAGCGCAGTTCTTACAGCCCTCCCAGGTGGGTGTGGACCAAGAGGACAGCTTCATTTCTGCCAGCGGAGGAAGAGCTGAAGCCAGCGGTCGGTCGTGGTCCCGGCCGGCTGTGGGCGAGGTGCGTGGCGGTGGCAGGGCTCTCCTGCTCACACAGCCATGGGCTCGCAGGCAGGGGAGCAGAGGGTTAGGGTCCCGTGTCTGCCAGGCGAGCTGCCCTTCTCCCTCGGTTGTGCCGGGGCCCTCTCTGAGCCACGTGCGCTATTTCGGAAACGGGTGTCTTAGTTTAACGGCAGCACTGTATCAGTAAATAATCATCCCGTAGTGCAGCTATATACCCTCACAGTTATCTGTTCTGACTAAGTAGATTAAAATGTTTTTTAAAAAGTGATGGTGGGAGCTTGGGTCTTCAGTAGATGGGTTTTGTCTTTTGAAGTAAAATAAACCTGAGAGCTGCAAATTGCCCATTAGTCACTAACAGGTCTGGTCTGAAGAGCTGCTGGGTCCTGTGCCCTGAAATGCTTTATCAACCAGGACAAGAAAATTAGACTTCTGAGCTAATTTGACATTTAAAAATATATATAAACAGGCAAGTAAGTATGTCCAAATCAATCCTTGAAAAGCGTGTTTTGAACCGCAGAACATTTCTATCCTCGCAGAATGATAGTTAAAACATTGCTGTTGAAGCAGTAAATGGAAATTTCAGTCACTTGTCAAAACAAGCAGCATTTTCCTTCTGCAGAGTGTAAGATCCCGAATAATAGGCAGCACCTTTCAAAACGGTTTCTTCATTATACAGTCAGGTTTCTAATGTAATCTTTTCATCCACGAACAGTGTATTATTTCGCCATAACACTTTATAATAAGTGGACATTAAATTAATGCTACATGACAATGGAATTCCTGCGGAGTTATGTACTACCCCGAGACGAGTGCCAAAGGAATTTGGTATGATTAAAAGGAGACAGTGGAAGTGGAAGGAGGAGGGTACCGATGGCTTACTGCAGGCGCCTGAACCGAGCCGAGAATAACAGGACTGTTTGAGGGTTGCAAGCCTGAGGGAGGGCTAAGAAAATCCAAGCCCAAACCTGAACTCAAACCATAGATGTTAGGACTTGTTTTCTGGCTCAGGTCATTGGGAAAATGATTAATATTCTTTGCTACTTTCTTGCGACATTAATTGTTAAAATACCTTTGTCTTGACTGCGAGCGGGATGCTCGTGTGAATTTGGCTCCGTGGAGCAGAGCTGTGGGAATCTGTGGCCGAGGGGAGGATCTGGTCCCGCATGCCATGTCGTCTGGGCACGGCTGACAGGGCAGGCGACTTCAGCCCCATAGCGCCGGGCCTTGTTCCACCGTGTTTGCTTCCCACGTTACCCCGGTGTGCCCCGTCCCGCCCCGCCATCCCACCCAGAGCCCGGCATATGGGCAGTGCACGGCCTCGGCTCTGTGTCCCGGGAACGCCACCCTGCTGGGCTGCAGCGTAGCTCTCTGATTTTCATGCATTTCGAACGGAAAAAGACAGGAGAAAATCGTAGTTGCCTGATGTCCGTAGGGAGATCATATCAATTCCTTAGGAGATCTGTGATGGAGCTATGCCACATGCGTAAAACCTTTGGTGGCAAGAGATCCGCTTTCCTTCCCTTCCTCCTGGCCAGGGTACTGAGTTGAAGCATCCTGATGAAATGCATTTTTAAGAGGAAATAAGAACCAGGCATGAAGAAGAAAGAGCAGCAGTATTTGCTGTCTTCTTGAACACGATGGAGTCCCTTGGGCTTTACGGCTGGAGAGGACAAGAGAAAAAACTTGTGTTTGTCTCTTCCATACAAGTAACGGAGAGGCCTGTGTCTCTCCGTTCCCATTGCCCACCCCATTGCGCTGCCTCTGAAGGTACCAATTTTAATCGAAGTGAGGACCCAAGAGCAGCATATTTATGAAAAAAAACAAGAATAGATGTCTTTCTCATGAGTATTAGCAGTCAGTGGCAGTCAGACGTGTTTTCGTGTATGCTGCAAAGCAGCAGCAAATAGTTAGCAGAGCGAGCATGCTGTATCATCATCCCTGCAGAGAACAGAAGTAGCAGACAGTTTCGTTCCTTCATGGCAAACAGCCTGTAAATGAAATCTTCTCTCTGAAGACGTAGCAGAGGCCAGATGGGAGAGGAAACGTAACCTGGAGTGTAAAAGCGGCATCCTGCTGCTGACTTCTTGGAAGACAACAAACAGTCAGAGGCAGCCTTTGACCAGCTCGGTCGGCGGTAGGTGCTGATGAATAATTGGGCAAAAGGCAGCGAGTGCTGCTGTTTCATGCCACCAAGACATATTTCAGTCTGAAGCAGGAGCCATTTTCTCGCTGGTGCAGTAAGAGCCGTGTGTTCCAGTGAGCGTCCTTTTCTCTCCTGGGGCTGCAGTGGCACTGGCCCTAGGGGAAGCTGCAAGGCTCGTCCTTTCCGCTGAAGAAAGCAAGAGTTGAATAGTTCAGTCCAGGGAACTGCAGCCCTGCTTGTCTAAAGAGGTGGTAATTTCTGTTCCCAGATCTGATTTATCCCCAAGCCTTACAAGAAGGAACTGTCACCGTACTTCTGTGTAGCCCGAGTGCGAGCAGGTGCATAACTGGTTCCCCGTTCTGCTGAGCCGTGACCCTCCAGAAAGAGCCCCCGCATTTGTGCGGCACTTGTTCTCAGACTGAATCCCAAAATCTCACTTTGGTTTGGAATAATCGTAAAAATGAGTTTCCTTCAAAATAAATAAATAAAGCTCATCCTTGTTAGCGAGTGCTACCTGAGGCTGTCAAATAGCCGTGCCGACAGGGTGTTCCGTCTCCACAAAGCCGTCTGTATTCAGGAGGGTGCGAGGTGCGATTCGCAGGCTTGGCTGCTGCTTTCCACCTTTTCCTAAAAGCGCTGCAAGTCTCCTTGTGAGCAGATGTTACTAAATCAGTCTACCCCGAACCCGTTATGAAGTCTTTTCAGGTAACTCATCCTTCTCTCTCTTGTTTGGTGCTCTGAAATACATTTTTTTTTTTTT
>VZTV01070290.1:353-15258 GCA_013400875.1 Anhinga rufa | reverse complement strand
TTCTGAGAGTCTCAGTGCAATACCTATTCAAATGGTCTCCCAGTAGGAGCTCTGCTTTGACCTTACAGCATCGCTGCTTGTCCATGGTTCAGATCAGTCTTGAGACCTAAGCAGACCAAGTGTTTTATGATATCCAGCACTGTCGAAGATATTAGGGAACCCATCGTGTTTCTCAGCTGCAGTGACCAGAACTGTCTGCTCCTACGTAACTTGACAAGCCCTTAAAAAGCCTAATCTCATCCATAATAATCCACATAACAGCAAGGAATCTGTCTACCCACATCAGGTATTAGCAGCGGATCTTAAAAAATTGATCCTTTACTAAAGGACCTGGGTTTTTTAAACTAAGTTCTGATTGGTAGAAACAGTTTTTGGTTGATGCAGTATATTTGGTGGTGATATTTTGTGGGCTTCTTTTCTTACATTGTGCTGCACAGCATTCAGAATGTTCCACATGGGTTCCTGCTCAGCCAGACTCTCATTCCCATATTCAGAAATAACTTCATGAATTCTGTTGTTCCATTTATTGTGGACCTGTTCACAAACTTTTATAGCATTTGGTATATGCATATTGATAAGAGTGTGGATGGATAGTACAGTCCTTGAACTTTCATTGATATTCAGGTTTCTTCAAGGGTTACTTGCAAGCAGTAGCATTCTAACCAATTTGCCAAATATGATCTAAGGCATGTCCTAGCCATTGCACTAATGGGAAAGTTGAAAGCAAAAGGAGAAGATAAATGAAGTGACCCAAATCACATACATAGCCCAGGCAGACACAAGGTGATTCGCCCAAATGGAGCCAGAAGAGCCAAGGAACATAGTTTAGATGCACCTGATCTGTTGTGAAATACTAAATCCTACCTCTCATTTTTAACAAGCACAGCACCATATAATAACAAGCACAAAATCAAAATTGATTCTACACCTAATGTGATACAAACTTGTGTGAGCACCATACAATCTGGACAGGACATGTACTGCTTTGGACTAGGAGAGTTAGTCCTAGCTTAGGCATCTTGGCAGAGACTGTTAAAATACACTTTCAACAGTAATTGAAGTGGACAAGCTGATCACAGAGTGTGATTATAGACAGTGTAGCAGGGAATGCATGCAGAGAACTCCTAGGCCACTGAAAGGTTTCATTACAAAACAAGAAAAAATGAGGCTTCTCCAACTCATTCCCCTTGCCATTCCCCAGCCACCCTAAAAACAAAATTCAAAAGCTTGCACAGTGAATGATGATGTTACCATCATTTATTATACTTCAGCAACACTTAATTAAGGTTCAGATCAAGTGCAATTACAGTTGATATAAAATAAATTTAACTGCAATCTTTCAACCAATGTTCCTAGCACAAATAGCTGACTACAGAATGCATCATTCCTGACAGTTCAGATCTTTCAGTATGTAAAACCATCATATAAAACAGGGAGAACTCCATCATTATAAATTAGCATTTAATGAAGAAATCTTGATGATACAGATTCACTTTGATGAAATAAAACTAAACTATTTGTGGTGTACCCTGCCTGAATAGCAGCAGGATTTGGAGAACTGTATGAACCTCCTGAGACCAGTGTCATGGGGAGGTTTTCTCAAACGATAGATTTTGGAATTATGGAATAGGGAGGTGGCCAGACCAGTATGGATTCGGTACAGATCACCTTCCCTACAATACTGTGAGGAGTGCTGAAGCTATTGGAGTTGCTATATGTAGAAAAATCAATGACTGAATAAAGTTTCAAAGCAGTACAATTACTAGAGACAACAGCTATGTTGGTATTTATTGTTGCTTCCTGTTGTTAAAAGCAAAGATACATATTCCTCACATTAGATCTCTACTTGGACCTAAAATACAGGCTCAAACAATAAAGTTAATAATTCATTAGCATACTTTACATGCTATGATACCAATGACTTCTGCTATCAGTTGCACAGCAGACTACTGCTATCACCTGCTAGCAGACACAGGTTAGCACCTAATGCTTTCTCTTACCTCTGCTGATATCCAGGAAAGAGGAACTTTCTGAGTCATCCCTCAAAAAGAAATAAAGCTTTGATGCCACATTCCTGAACAGGAAAAGTATGTTTTGTTGCAGAGGAGAAACTGGAAATATATTTCCATGCACTCTCCTTTACAACTATTGAACAATGCTGAATTCTTCAAATTAAGTTTTTGACATCTTCTGCTATGCCTGTTGACATGTAAAATACTCAAGTTTGAACAAATGGTGATACAGCATAGAGTGAGAACTGGCTATTACAATTTTTTTTAATTAATTGCCAGAAACTATTTTGAAATTATCAGCAGTCTCACATAATTTATTTACATACCTCTTCTTTCTTCGTGAATATCAGCACCAATATTGCCATCTCAGTAACAAACACCAGGATCTGAAAACCCATATACTGAAGAAAAAGAACCAAATTATGTTAAACATTATATTGAACCATTGAGCAATGCAATGAAAAAATCTAGAAGCTCAGGGATAAACCTTTGTGACTATTATTTAGAGTCATTGCAACAAAAATAAGAAATATAATTTCCTGGAAACCCTCAGAAAGTAACATCATAGTCTAAGAGGAAGGCTTCAGACAAAGCACAACTCACTGTTTTGGGCTTAAAGACAAAGCTGTAACTTTCTTGGAAGTGAAGAACAAAAGCTGTTAAGCAGCTGTGCTCCACTGAAGAAAACCTCCTGTTTGAATTATCATGGTACCTAAGTCTCATGCCTAGTCAAGGACTCCTTTGAGCTATAAAATGCACAAACAAAACAAAAACATAGTTGATTTTGTTCATTTTCAGTGAGACCAAATTTTCATCCACAGTATCTAGATATTGCGATATTAGACACTTCCATAAGTTGGAAATGAGACACCTCTTTCTCTTTCATCATCTAACAAATTGTGAGGCAAACACTACATGCCTAGGGCAGTGTCAGGAAGGAAGAACTGGTTCTGGGCTCCTCTCACTGCTGTGCCACTTGATATTTGTAGTGCTTAACAAATGAATCAGTAGAACAGTTCTCTGCTTCAGCCTTCACGTGGTCTAAAACAGATCGCTCAAAAAGGGTGACAATAAACAAAAGACAAAGGAAAAATGTAATCAAAGTGATCATAAGAATTTATAGTTACAGTGCAGTTTTTCAAAAATCAGTGTTCTTCCCTTGAAAAGCAGAATGGTATATAAATATGGAGTATCGAGGTAGGTCTAAGTAGGTAACAGCTTTTTAATCATACTCTCCATTTCGATACTGTAGCCATACTGTAGCTACTTGTGCCTTCAACCCACAATATTTTGTGACAGGCTTTTCTGTATTTCTTCAGCACATACTAAACATGTGAGCACATGCTGAGAGATAGTTATGCTGCATAATTTCAATGCCAAATTAATTTTAAAACCTTTAAGTTAATAAATACAGTGGTTAAAATCTTTGCTGTATCAAACTGCAAGCATTTTGTCATTGAAAACATGCATGCAGTGATATGGATGGATCTTCAGTCTTGTTCAGTTTCATTTGAGCCAGGACTTTATCTACATATATCTTTCTATCAGAAGATTTGTTAAGCACTCTATGTGGATATTACAACATCATGACAGAATCACAGTTTTCATGCACACAAAACTCCTTTTCATTTTATGAGAAAGTTGGAGTCTGATTTACACTTACTGTAACTAGTAGACATTTGATTTCCTTAACACTTCCAAGGAATCCCACGGTTGATATAAAAGTAATAACAGATCCAAGTCCAAGTAACATACAAGAAATATATGCCACCAGCTGGTTCTTGCCTGAAGAAACTGTAACACAGTGCATTCATACTGTCACTTCTCTTTTTTTTTGAGACTTCCACTTACAAAACTTAGTCCAGAAAAACAATTAAATCTTTGCAATGACATTACTGAAAGAATGGAAACAGTAGAATGATAAAAGGGTATTATTATTACTTATGCTATCTACAGTGACAGAAAGAAAAATATATATTTTCATAAATTCAGAGGATGGTAACAACATATGAGATGTAAACAGAACATCCTCAGCTGAACAATGTGAACCCCTCACAATGAAATCAGAGACCAATTACAAGTTTACAGAATTTTTGTTTGCCAAAAATTAGTAGCACATGTACAAATCCTGCGTGGACCTAGCTATATTTCCAGACTCAGATTCAATGTTACCCTCCCTCTTTGTGACTGGCCACTTTCCCCTTTCCACTTTAACCATTTTTACATAGATATGGAAAGTAGCAGGGGTTTTCATGGTTTTCATTACTTCCACCTCAAATGCTTCATAGCAGAATTACTGTATTGGATGATTCCCATCCCACCAGCTGGGAACTGATGCTCCTTGGTGTAGCCAAGGCAGACAACTCTTTAATAGCACAGATGCTGTTACGTGACCCAAAACTTACTTGTCTGTGAAATAATTCGATAGAAACTCTGGGAAAAAGGAATATATTGAGAGAGATGCCCAAGCTCCAACTTGTGTTATTTTCACCCAAATATCCACCTAAACGATCTATAATCTTGTCAAATGCAGGCCAAATGCAGTCTGATAAATTATATAAAGAAAAGATCAATAGAGCTGATTCATATTTCAGTGATTCATCTATAAGCTGTACACCAAGAGAAATAAATAAATTGTATAAATTATAATCATATATAAATAGTAGATATACTGATATTTATTTTCCCCTATTTGATAATCATACTGTGTAATGATGGAAAATATACACAAAAAAAACCCCTATGCATTTCAATCCAACACTGCCACCTTGTGAAAAAAAAATATTCTGTAACTGTTTCTGTTGATTTATCTTGCAATCATTTGAAACAAAAGAGAAATTCTATTTATACTCACACAACACACTGAATAAATTGTTTGTCAAAGAAAAGCCACAGGCCAAATGTCAAAAGCATAAGACCCAGAGCCTGTAAAAAAGGAGGATTATTGTTTTAATTCAAAACATTTTTAAAAAATTAATTTGAAGCTGCTAAATAAGAAAACCAGAATTTTTACCAAAAATATTCAATTGAAGACATTTAAGTAGTACTTCTGCATTACTATTTTAACTCTTATTTTCATTCTTCGTTTTTCAGTTTTGAATCACAGCTGAAAATATAATCATATAGTCAGCTCAACATGAAACAGATGTAACTAAGCCTATTAATTACAACAGGATTTATTTTATTCAGATAATGTTTTATCAATTTAAACAGTCACCTGATACATTGAACAAAAAATAGTGGCAACAGCAGAAGCATCAAGATGCTATCTGGTCTCAATTGCCTCTGATGTTATATTGTACACATGTATTTCTTTTTCTTAGCTTTTTTTTCCTTAACTATTAAAGATATTTGGAGGCAGCATGTATGTAGGAAGCAAGAGTTACATAGCATAGTATACAGTTGTCTTTACATTCTTCAATACACTTAGTCTACTAATTATTAAGGCTACCAGCTGAAATTAAGAGGCAGATATCTCTACCATAGTAGAGATATAAGCCCTCCCTTGTCTACATGACCTGATTCAATTCTTGTTGAAAACAGCAGATACTGCCTAATGACTTCAGTGTGATCCAGCACACAGTTCTAGCAAAGCCATGAGAGCTGTCAAATGGTGCTACCGTCTTGTACTAAACTCCAGAGCATGCTTAACACTTCTGAAGTGAATCTCCCAGTCACCCCCACTTACTTTTTTCCTCCATTTTTTGTTGCAGAATGTAACAGGATGTGAAAAGTTGAATTTCTTTCAAACGAAACTAAATCAAGAGATGCACTTCATCGATCATCAATAGCAAGTGGGCACTCAGTCAATGGAAGGGCAAGCACAGACCCTGCCCATAGCAACTGCCCGTGAAATACACACAAAGTGTGTTAGAACCTGAGTACCAACTGTATCGCCCTTGCAAACGCTTGCAAACCTCAACAGAACCGCAGTGAAGTCACATGGGCATTCACATCTTGAGTGGTTTAGCATAGTTCAGAAGCAAAGACCCCTAGCACTGTAAACTCTCTGATAAAAGACTTAGGTTTTATGTGTCATTAGTATTATTATTATTATCATTATTGGATACCATATCTTATGAGCCCATCAAGATTTTTGCATGGAGTGAAACTCATACATTTGTCCCCCACCTCATGTTCCCTTTCTGTCTTGCCTCTTCTGTAAACATACTCTGGCAGCTTGGTCTGCCTGGCTTTGTGGTACAAGCTGAAAGGAGTCCAAGAGCAGTGTCAGGAGATGGTTTCTGCAACAGCAGCTGACTGCAGGTGTCCTACACTTCTTGTGTAAAGCGGGCAGGCACACAAACATGCACAGATGCATGAACATAACCAGCATAGCCATACTCTTCAGAAAATACTTTCTAATGCAAAGGGATTTTTGAAAGGAAATGTCATTGTCTTCTGTCAGAATTACTACAGATTCATTACAGTAAGAAGTTATGTTTTCTGTTATTTGTAAACAAAAAAAAATTACAAAGTTGAAGCTTCTGTGGTCAAAAAATATCTTGCGTTAACAACTTATTTTACATATGAAAGTTACATATGTATCAAATCTGTTGATTAGAAGAAAAGATTCAGCAAACACAAGCTTTGCCTACCCTGTCAAGATCCTTATTGCCCGGGTTATAAAACTTCTGTTGATGAATCACAGAATGAAGAAAGCTATAAGCTTCTCAAACCAGCTCCACAGTGGATTTGGGTCAATAATGCACCATGTAAAGTTATGGACTGTATTAGATAACTGGTTTTGCAATTTCTCTGAAGAAGATCCACCACTTTTAAGAGTAATTAAACGTCATCAGAATTTTCAAACCCAGAATATATTAAAGCATTACTGCAATGCATTGTTCTAGTAAAAAGCATGAACGGTTACACATTTCACTTGAAAACTGGCATCTGCAATAGTTCTGTTGTAATAACTATGCGGTTTCAGTGCTTTATTTTGAGCCATTTCAATAATAATAATAATGATCATTATTCAGTTTATCTTATTTATCTGAAAAACAGAAATATTACCTTTATAAAATGAACATTTTACATTACACTGTTATTTCACAAGAAAATCCTTATCAGCTCTGAATATTTCCATCTTACCTTAAAGAGCACAGTCTCATAGGGATACGTTTCTTCTTGAAGTCCAACTTAACCACAACCTTACAACAGAGAAATTTTCTTCTGTTGATTGCCCTGACTTCCTGGTTACAGGCGACAGGCCTACAGAAACGCCTTTTTAATTGGCAAAGGTGTTTGCTAAATGCACGACACGGTGCCTGCGGTGTTCAGTCACCATGATCACAGCGTAACTCACATTACAAAACAAGCATCAAGCGCACATCCAGCCCAGTGCTTGAAGACGTGACCGCAGTGAAAAGTTCACTGGCTACATGATTCTGCAAAGTACAAGACATCGCAGGGTGGATTTCAAATGGATGAGTTCCCATTGTTTTAAGATTTGAATGTTTTACTCATCCATAACACTGGTGAGAAAATGGTAAATGGTTGCCCTTGAATCCTGTATTTTGTGGTTTAACATCTGTAAGTCTTTCAGAAAGGTACTCGGTTTATTTTAAAGATGGCATGAGATGGGAAAAAAAGCTTACTATTCTTGGAGATCCTCCCATTGCTCACAAAAGTGCTCATTTTCTGTGTAAAACCTGTCTACCTTTCAGTTCTTTTTTTCTATTACACACATCTTTGCGCCTTGGTATTCCTAATCCGACATTAGGGGCGGGTGCCTTCCCTGTACATACCACTACACACTAAAATTATGTTGCCTGCACCGTCCCTGCCCCGCACCACTTTTGTGTGACTGAATTGTGTGCAGTCTTTAATTCTCCGACTGGACATTCTCTCCAGCTCTCCAATAATGCGAACATGCCTTTCTCTGACCGTTTGTTTTTTGAACTACGATTTTCGCTCCCCGCCCGCCGGGCAGGCAGCGGGGCGTGCCGGGCCGCCGCTCCCCCGAGCCCCTCAGGCCTGGCCAGGCTGCCCGCCCCGCAGCCCGCCTCCCCGTGCAGGCGCCGGCGGCGGGCCGCTGGCCTGTCCCGGCCACGACGGGGCCGAGAGGCTTTTCCTCCCGCGCTGGTGATGGCGGCGCCTCTCCCGCCCCACCGGGCGCGACCCGCCAGCTGCCGGAGACGTTTGGACCCTCCCGCTTGCCGTCCCAGCCGCGGCTTCCCGTTGCCGTGGCGACGCTGCCGGTTTCACCGCGCGGCGGCGGGGCTCTCGCAGTGCCCGCGGAGGGCCCGGCCGGGGCGGCTGGGGGCTGCGGGATCTCAGGGCGCGGAGGGGCGGGCGGGCCCCGCAGGCGGCCGGGAAGGCGGGGGCTCCGGTAGGAGCTCGGCGGAACGAGAAGTGAGTAGCTGCACGGAGTAGACCGGGGAGACTGGAGGGCTCCGGGTGCCCTGAGGCGCGGACTACAGCTCCCAGCATGCCCTCCGGGCAGTGCCGGGGGCGGGCGGCCTCCCCACCGCCGTGCCTTCTGGGAGCTGTAGTTTCTCTCAGCAAGGAACCGCTTCGCGCCTCCGCGGCGGAGGTGCGATCAGCGTGCTGCTTCCCTTGCGCCGGAAGCCGGCGGGGGGCGAGGAGGTGTTCGCTGCCTCTGACGGGGCGGGCCTGGGCTGCCTCCCCTGTCCCCTCGGTGGGCTGGGGGTGAGGAGAGGGGTGCCGGCTGCCGAGGGAGGGGGGAACGGCGAGGGACACCCTCCCTCCTGCCTGCATCCACCTACAAGTCTTGTACTTCCGTGGGTTAGGCCATTCCACACCGCTTTCTCTGTATCATTACAACTTCATCGAGTGCTTTCTGGATTCTTAGTTTTATTTTGTAATTGTTATTATGTATTTATTGTTTAAAGTTTTTTTGTTGTTGTTTTTCTTTTCTCTACAGCTATTAGGGCTAGAAAAAACCTTGTGAAGCTTGGGTCGTAACACTAATATTGTTCACAAGGAGTGGAGAGTGGGCAGAGGTTTTTAATATTCAAGTTTGGTAACACCTGCAAAATTTAGAGGGGTAGACTGTGCTGCAGGTATTCTCATCGCAAACTAACATTTTTATGTTTTGCTTGTTGGTATAGTGTGAGGTGTTTAGAGTAAGCTGCTGTTCCTTTTCATGTTTTAAGCCAACTGTTCAATAAATACATCTGAATAAAGTCATGTTAAATGAATACCCTCTTTATTTTGGTGTATTCAGAGCTGAAAGTTAATGTTTTCTTTGTGTAGCTTTGAAAGCAGATAAGACACTGGAAGGCAGAATGTCAGAAGATGTTGAAAGAATTGAAAAAGAAATAGAAATTGAATTAAGCAGAATCAGTGTTTCTTCCTGTGAAGCAGATGATCCTGACACAGAGGTATCAGATGAAGCTTTGAGTGACAGTGAGACAGTAAGTATTCAATGAACTAACACTGCTTCTATTTCTGCTTGTAAATAGTACGGACATTGGAAAGCCTACCTGATGAATGAACTTTTTCCTGACATACCTAACCTGAAGATTTCTTCTGAAAAGTAGTCTTGGTAGTATTGCTTCATGAAAAATATAACGTGCAATGGTGACAAGACAATAAAAGAGATGAATATCAGCATATGAATACAGGCTGAGAGAGTTGGGGTTGTTCAGCCTGGAGAAGAGAAGGCTGCGCGGAGACCTTATTGCGGCCTTCCAGTACTTAAAGGGGGACTATAGGAAAGATGGGGACGATCTCTTTAGCAAGGCCTATTGTGACAGGACAAGGCATAATGGTTTTAAACTAAAGGAGGATAGATTTAGACTGGATATAAGGAAGAAATTTTTTACAATGAGGGTGGTGAGATACTGGAACAGGTTTCCCAGAGAGGTGGTAGATGCCCCATCCCTGGAAACATTCCAGGTCAGGTTGAATGGGGCTCTGAGCAACCTGATCTAGTTGAAGCTGTCCCTGCTCACTGCAGGGGGGTTGGACTAGATGACCTTTAAAGATCCCTTCCAACCTAAACCATTCTATGATTGTGCTTAAGTGAGAAGATCAGACTCATAGATAATGATTTGTTTTACAATCCTCTGAAGCTGGAAGATTTTATTAAAACAAATGAGGTAGATTAAATCTGGATTAATAAACCAGTGATTCTTCATTTAAATCTGTATTTAAATCTTACAAGAAACTCTTATGTTTGAAGACTTCCTGATACTAATTTAATATAAATTGGTGCAAGTCTTCTTTTTTGGATGACTTATTTTGGGGAAAGATTTTCCTCTGAACTCTAATCAGTTATTTGGGTCCTTTTCAGTTATTTTAATCTTTCAGACTCGTAGCAAAAGGATTGGTCTATAGGATATTAGGGTACATGATAATGATCATATGTGACCATGAATCATATGTTTGATATGACATAAAGGTAGGCAAAGGTATCAGTGATAATTATTTATGCACTCACATGCTGAATGCCAGGAATGTTTACCACAGTTTACACGTCTGAGAGAAGGCAGTCCATTTTCCCAAAGCCTTGCAGTAAAAGAAAGTCTTTTGAATAGAAAGTATCTATGTAGTAAAGAAAGTTGAAGCATCTGATTTACATGCATACTTTAAACATTAGTAAATTTAAAATCAATTGAATTTTGAAAGAGTCTGAACGTTTTTAAGAAAAAGATCCTGTGCATCATGGGTATTCATTAATTTTTGTCTTAACCTTTTTCTTAATTTCTTGGTCCAACAAAATTATAAAGAAAATGTTAATTGAAACATGTTTCTGAAGATAGTGGAAGATAAGTTACTAAATGTGTTCCAATTAAAATTTAATTAGAATGTAATTTAAAATGAGAATTATTAATTGTTCAGTCGGTGATAAGGCAGAGAGTGTAGGAATTAGGAACAATTTTGGAATAAATTGCTACTAAATGTCCATCAGTGCTTTATAGGTGAAGCCAAAATGAGTCTTTATTCTTGTTTGTTAAGTATTTACCTCTGGCTATGGCTGTGAGCTGAAAATGTAGAATTTATGTCAAATGTTGTGTTTTTCTAGATTTCAGATGACTTGCCAGAATCAGTTCTCTCCTATTTAAACTTTATAAAGAGCAGAAATCAAGATGCTGAAAAACTTATACTGCAAGACTCGGAAGATGAAGAAACTACAAGTAAGCAGAGATCACAGTTAAAATATATATGCACCTTGTATTGCCAGTGGAAGTTAGACCAACAATCATGAGTAAAACAATGCAAACTTTTAAGTAGAGCAAGCAGTGAAACCTATTGCATCAGCTTCTGAATGCATGCTGAAAATCTCTAGGAATAAAATCATGCAGTGCTGTCTTCTAGGATTAACATCTTACTATGAACTGAATTTTTCTAAAACTGACTGATGCTAAACCTTAGATCAAGGCAAGTTGCAGGATCATTCTCTGAAACAGGACCTGGGCCAGACTCTTCATGAGAATCTAAATTGAACTCACCAGTAGCTGAAATTAAGAGTTCAGATAAAATGGAACCCCATAGGGTATGTTCAAAGTCTGTCTTTAGAGATATCCAAGCTAGCATCACATGAAATGACCTTGTAATTGGGAACAATATTGCTGTGTCAGCTGTGTGACTGAAGTCAAGCTCATAGTTTATATGCCAGAGAGCTGGCATTCTGTTCTGTTCTAGTTTTCACGTCATCTTGAGTTTTATACTCATTTAGTGTAACGGTCTTTGTGAACTAAAGTTCAATATTGTCTATACATTTGATATTTGAGGAAGGTTTCTTTTTATCCTTTTTTTGTAATGGACACTTACTCTTTTTTCATTATTTTTGTAGTTTGTCAGTTTTTGACCTGTCTGATACAAGTTCTACTGTATTTTTTCTACACAGAAAATATTCTGCTGTGTTCTATGCTGAGGAATTCTCTTTCATATTTGCTGTCACTGGATTCTTGCAATATCATTGTGTGTGTTCAGTTACACATATTTGCTACTTTTAATGTAGATAAATGTCTCCCATATATCTTTGAGTAAAACTGGGGGGGTGCGGCTTAAGAGTTTTAACAGAAATGCATGCTTTATTTTAGTTTAAAGAAATATAGTAGCTAAGCAGTATAGAGCAGAACTGAGTACTGGTAAGAGTCTTTCTCTCTGTGTACTAAATTATGTATTTATTTCTTCTTTAGGTAACATTTATGGAGTAGTATCTTGCCATGCTTCAGATTACTTGGCAGAATTGGCTTCTGAATATAATGAAGATCCAGAACAATTTAAAAAGAGGGTATTCTCTATTTAAACAATATTTATAGTGAATAAAATTCTATTAAGTAATCTAGATAACTTATACTTGTTTTATTGACCTGCTAAGGAGACCTATAGAAGTGTTCAGTTTTGTTTCTGTCAGACTATCCATAAGGTATTAAGATGAGTGCCATTAAGATATGCTGTTCTGTATCAGCTGTAATACACCATGTCTATAAGTTTTAAAATTTGGAATAAATTCTCTGTATCAGTAGTTGAGATGCTGAGCACAAAAATCAACAAAATTAAACAATAATCCTTTATTGTTAATTATTTGCAGAATATTTTCTCAATAGTATGATAATACTTTTTAAAATTCTCTAATCTTTTTATGATGATCAGGAGGACGTGCTACTATTAATCTTGCTCCTAATATATTTCATTATTATATAGAAAATGTAAACATAATAATGTCTGTAACTTTCAAAGACAATCAAGAGTTATGAACCTGAATTTCATAGGATTTGACTGAATAACTTGTTGAAGTTCTTAGAAGAACATAAACCCGTATTTAATTTAATCACTTTTAATTTGTTGCCTGGTTTTTATTAGTGACCACTTTTGCAAACATGATTTTTTGTTCTCAGAAGACCATTGTTTAGAATAGCAGAATTACTTTATGTGACTTCAGCTGCATTACAAATATTAATATATGCCACAAGCATGTGATGAACAGATGATAAATGAGCAGGAATAGATTAGATCTTGCAAGTAAAGAACAATGAAAGAAATATAGAAAACCTTCATGCCCATAGCATTATTTTCAAATAGACTTCTTAAAAATTTACTCTGTAACTAGTTCTTCAGGGGAAGAACTTATATGGATATGCATAACAGTTTTAATGCAGAAGTATGGTGTGTAGTTCGACAGAAAGTAAAACAAATCCCAAATGCAAAACATTCGTTTTTCCAAGTCAAAATGTAAAATATATTAAAAAACCACATAGAAATATTATGTATTTTGGGAAATACTCCAGTATTTATTACTCTAGAAAACAATATTTTGACTGATGCATTTGCATTATTCAATGTCTAAGGATTCCAGTCAGTAGTATGTTTCGTATTATTGTACTTGTCATCCAATGAAAAGCTTATGCTTGTTCTGGAAGATTTTTATGACATTCTGCTTTTAAGTTTTGTTTCTTGTTTCTTAATGACAATATTAGGTACTATTTGAAATTGAAAGTGAAGATTTGCAGATTGCTACACCTAGTCAGTCCACCAGTGATGAAGCGGTCATGGATAACCATTTTGTTACAGGTAAGCAAATGCATTAGTTATTTGGTTGAGTCGATCTTTAGCATCATATCACTATTTCTTGCTTGTCTGTTTCCATGAATATCATAACATTCTTTGTAGAAAATTACATGTTACAGTATGCCATAGATTTTAATGCTTCATAAATTGGACATGAGCAAATGTTTGTGCTTATATCTCATTTCAGGATCACAAAATTATCCTAGTCTTCAGTGTCTTGACAGAAATTTGTTTTTAAAAAATACTACCCAAAAATGCTTTAAATAATTATGAATACAAATGGAAGCCAGATTGGAGGCACTAAGCAGGTTACGCTTTGGCCACAACTTCTTTTATTTTTTTACAGTCACATTGTCTGGGAATGTTTCCCTTCACCGTGGCCTTTGCATGTTTTGGGGTGGAGTGCTTCAGTTATAAAACCTCTGCCGATAGCCACAGAAGACATTCATCCTGAAGCCAAAGTGTAATCCTGAAATATACATTGGTAGAATAAGCATGATTGTAGCAGAGTCAGTAAGCGTGCATCATGATAATAAGACATCTCTGATAGAAAAGACTCATGTTGTAGTTCTGATTTCCTTGGAGATATATATTGTTGGCTGTATCAGCACAGAATCCTTTTTTTGTCAATACTTTAAGACTGTTTATGTCCCCCATGCTTATTAGGAAATTAAATAAAAGGTTTGCTTGGTTGATTACAAATTCATAGCTGATGTTGAAATGAGCATAAGCCTTACTCACCATGAAGTAGAAGAAAAGTGTAGACAAGAATTGGAGCAGTGGGAGAAGAGACAAAAGGAGCTTGAAGATGAGAAGAGGAAAAAGTGGAAAGCTGAGAGGGAAGCACAGGAAAAACAGAATGAAGAGGAACACACAAGAAGGGTGCAGCGTCTGGAGGAATTTGAGGCTGAAAGAATACAGTTAGAGCTTCTTCATAAGGTAATTAATGATACTGAAGCCAAGATTTTCCCATCTAGACTATATGAATTCAAGATCTAATGTAAAAAAGAGAGTACTATCCCAAACTGTATGACTATCCTAAACTCAGTCTACTTTTGATATCAAAGTGAGATTTAAGACATATTTAAGTACGATCCATTGGGTTTTATGCATTTACTGCTTTGATCAACAGTGAATGAATATGCTATGCTAAATGTTAAACTACTCATTAGACTTTGCCCTACTAAGCTTTTATATTATGACACCAGCCAAAGTACAAGAAATGAGAATTGTGCTAAATCAGTCACAAATGAAAAATAGTCACTGTGCTTTAATAGAAAATACTTACTTTAGACCTCCCACCCCAATTTTAGAGTTAGATGAAAAATAACAGGTGAAGTAATCTGAACCAAAATCATTCTATTCAGAAATGCTGGTGCTGTGCTTCATCTGGGTAAAAGTTACAA